>VWYK01006757.1:1425-18535 GCA_013399775.1 Semnornis frantzii | reverse complement strand
CAGGAGGGTGAGTGTCAAGAGAGTGAGTGTCAAGAGGGTGGGTGTCAGGAGGGTGGTTGTCAGGAGGTGAGTGTCAGGAGGATGGGGTCAGTCTTTTTCTGGTCGTGCCTAGTGACAGCACAAGAGGTAATGGGCACAAACTTGAATATAAGAAGTTCCATCTAAATATGAAGAGGAACTTCCTTTCTTGGAGAGTGGTGGAACAGGCTGCCCAGAGAGTTGATGGAGTCTCCATCTCTGAGGTCATTCAAAACGTGCCTGGACACAGTCCTGTGCAAGCTGCTGTAGGAGCACCTGCTCTGGCTGAGGGTTGTGCTAGGTGGTCTCCAGAGGTCCCTTCCAACCCCCGCCACTCTGTGACTGTAGTATAAACCTGGCCCTAATTTGAAGCTGTTGGGAGGAGCTGCCTCGGTGCAGCAGCTTCAGTCTCTGAAGTGTGCAGCTGAGGGCTGTGCAGAGCGTGGCTGGATCCCCTGCGGTGCTTTTCAGCTCCGGCTCTGCAGCACCAGCGAGACTGAGCACAGTGCAGCTGCTTGCCCTGCCACCCACTGCAGAGGTGAGCTCCCACTCAGCAAAAGGGTGAGCTTCCCTGATCTCACCAATTACAAGAGTCAGCTTCACTTCATAGAAAAAAGAAAGATGCCAAGCTCTGCCAACAAAGAAAACCTGCGTTCTGAATCCGAGCATCCAGGTGCTCCAGAGCTTGCACAATAGGATTTCTGCTGGGGGTAGCTTCCCCATTTCAGGCTCTTGGGGCTGGGGAAGAAGAGGAACACAAAAATATGTGGCAAAGCAGAGTCCTGCTTGTGTCAGAGTGTCGTAATGTTCATCCTGTGGACCCCACACCAAAACCAGACTCTCTTGAGGGAAGGACTCCATCAGCAGGAGGCAGGGAGCAAATCCTTAGAGATGATTGTGGCAGAAGCTACCACAGGGGGGAGAGTCTCACAGCTCCCTGTTAGTGAGAAGTTGGTTTGTGCCCTCAAATGGATCTCTTTGAAGGTTGTGGGGAGGGCTGTCTGCTTCTGTTCTCACAAATCTTCATTTCTTGTCTGGATCTTGCTCACTCACATCTTGGGTGTTTAGTTCCAGGTGCTTTTGCATAAGGGCAAATCATAACATCTTTTAAATTGCCACCCTCCTGTAATTTTCACTGATGCTAATTTTCACTACTAATCTGGAGACAATTCTGGTTGGACTTGAAGCCTAGGAAAAGTTTGACTCCCTTCAAGAGTAATAAATATGTTTACATTGCCCTTTTTGTTACACTAGAGAAAGGAGAAGAGAGCAGAGTTGTCAGACAATAATCTTTCTTCAGTTTGAAGACTGAATGGGAAGCTCTTTCCCTGGCTGCATACGATATATGCTCTTCACTCATGCAGCTCCTTTAATCAGGTTTTGTGATCAGCTTCTGGGCTGGTTTGTGTAATTCACAGAGCTGGTTTTACATTTGCTTTGCGATGAGAAAATGCAAGGACAAACAGAAATGCTTCTACTGGCAAAGCAGCAGTTGGAGATTTGCTGTTTGTGAGCAGGGCAACCACCACTCTGGAGAAAAGAGGAGATGGGGTCTGGGTTGTTTCCACAACAGCATCACATGGTAGGGAAGGGGAAAATAATTGAGTCGAACATGGGAGGATATATTGTGTGCAGTTCTGGAGTCCCCAGCACAGGAAGGACATGGAACTGTTGGAGCGGGTCCAGAGGAGGCCACAAAGATGTTCAGAGGGCTGCAGCAGCTCTGCTCTGAGGACAGGCTGAGAGTTGTGGCTCTGCAGCCTGCAGAAGAGAAGGCTTCCAGGAGACCTGAGAGTAGCCTTCCAGTATCTGAAGGGGGCTCCAGGAAGGCTGGGGAGGGACTATTGACAAGGTTTTGTAATGACAGGACAAGGGGCAATGGGTTTGAAGTGGCAGAGGGGAGATTGAAAGTGGATGTTAGGAGGAAGTTGTTTGCAGTGAGGGTGGTGAGACACTGGCACAGGTTGCCCAGGGAGGTTGTGGCTGCTCCCTCCCTGGAGGGGTTCAAGGCCAGGTTGGAGGAGGCCTTGAGTGACCTGTGCTAGTGGGAGGTGTCCCTGCCTATGGCAGGGGGTTGGAACTGGATGATCCTTGAGGTCCCTTCCAACCTTACCATTCTATGATTCTGTGAGTGGAATATGGAAGCAAAAAGACACCTTCGAAGCTGTGTGTGGAAGAAACTTGGGCTCATCAGCTTCTTATGGAGCTTCCCTGGCAACTTTTCACTTCTCTCCACTAGTGTGGTGACTAGTGAGAGCACATCTAGAGCATCATGTCCAGTTCTGGGCTCCCCACTTCAAGAGGGAACTGCTGGAGAGAATCCAACACAGGCTATGAGGATGATGAAAGGAAGGGACATTTTTCTTATGAGGAAAGGCTGAGAGACCTGAAGCTGTTTAACTGGATAAGAGAAGATTGAGAGGGGATCTCATCAATGTGTACAAATAAGTGAAGGGTGAGCACAAAGAAGAAGAGGCCAGTCCTTTTCCAGTGGTGCTAGGATGAGGGGCAATGGATACAAACTTGAGCACTGAAGTTCTGTTTCAACATGTGGAAAAACATCTTTGCTGTGAGGGTGATGGAGCCACAGATCAGGCTGCCCAGAAAGGTTGTGGAGTCTCCTGCTCTGGAGATTTTCAAGACCCATTTGGATGTGTGCCAGCGTGATCGGCCCTAGGTGATCCTGCTTTGGCAGGAAGGTTGGTCTCCATGATCTCCAGAGTTCCCTTCTAAGTCCCACCATTCTATAATTCCATGGTTTTGACAGTCTCAGGACTGAACAGATTCAGACTCCACGTGTCTGTTAACAAGAGCATCTGCCTGAGTGTCTTCACACTCCTGAGGCGTAGCTGAGTGTAGGGTTTGTGCTAAATGTGAACAAAAAAATAGCCTGGGGACAGGACTGACCTATGAAGTTCTAGGGTGTTAAGTTGCAGCAAGGACAGGGCATGAACTGTGGTGGGGGTGAAAACTCCCTGTGCACGCACACAGCTTTGCTGAGCAACTTGTGGCTGACAGAGGTGCTCCAAAACGTGAGTGAGCATCAGCAGAACCAAAATCACATCAAGGCAGTGCCACTGCATTCATACTCACCCTTGGATGACTGGGGGCTTCTGTCAGAAAGCACAAACTGTTTAGTGACCCTGCATCAGCCCTTTAGCAAGAGTGAATTTTCCAGATTCTGCCAAGGACTTAAAAGCAAATAAAGAGGACTGAAGCTTGCTAGAAACTGATGATACCTCAGGGAGAGAAAGTGCAGAGGAAAAACACAGGCACTCTACAAAAGGATTTCCAGGCAAATACCTGTAGATGAATAAAGACTCCATGGCACCAAACAAAGCTGACTCTGGTGAGTCTTTGAAAACATTACTGTGCATGTCAGGAGTTACGAGGAATGCACACCCATATATTCCTCATATTCATATTATAGACACTAAAAGCAAGTGACTGCTCCATTAGTGAACAAGAAGAGATGAGGAAAGAGAAATAAAAGGGAGCACTCAGTTGTGTAGATCAGTGAAGGAGGAATGTGGCTGGATTAGGCTCAGTGCTTCATAGAACACAAAGGAACTGCGACAGCTCCTCCCATCCCAGGCATCCTGATTCTGATCATTTATGCATTGTTTATACTTGTGTGTCCAACCAGAATCTGAAACAAGATGCAATGGAAGTTAGACTCATTGCTGAGGGGAAAAGAGTGACATTAATTTCTGGAGCCCCCAGCACAGGAAGGACATGGAACTGCCGGAGAGGATCCAGAGGAGGCCATGAAGATGTTCAGAGGGCTGCAGCAGCTCTGCTATGAGCACAGGCTGAGAGAGTTGGGGTTCTGCAGCCTGCAAAAGAGAAGGCTTCCAGGAGACCTTAGGGTAGCCTTCCAGGATCTGAAGGGGTCTGCAGGAAGGCTGGGGAGGGACTATTGACAAGGTCTGGTAATGCCAGGACAAGGGGCAATGGGTTTGAAGTGGTAGAGGGGAGATTGAAAGTGGATGTTAGGAGGAAGTTGTTTGCAGTGAGGGTGGTGAGACACTGGCACAGGTTGCCCAGGGAGGTTGTGGCTGCTCCCTGCCTCCCTGGAGGTGTTCAAGGCCAGGTTGGAGGAGGCCTTGAGCGACCTGTGCTAGTGGGAGGTGTCCCTGCCTATGGCAGGTAGTTGGAACTGGATGATCCTTGAGATCCCTTCCAACCTTACCATTCTGTGATTCCAATTGTTGGGGGACAAGCCTTATATGCTGCACTGTGTAGGGTAGGTACAGGTTTGAGATGGGTTTACTTGTCTGAGCCTCCTGCCAAAGCAGTCCTGAGCGCTGCTTCCCCTGACCTACACCTTGGGAATGTACTTGGTGGACCCCTAGAAATAGTAACTCCAGCATGTCTTGTTCAGGCAGTGCCAGGCACATGTCCAAGGGACACATCCAATCAAATAAACAATTCAAAATCACTTAGAAGTGAGCAGGGAAATCAGCAACATCCATCATGCATTTGTCATGCAGAAATCATTAGAGAGTCAATCTAATTGTCCTCTCTGGTAGGACAGGACTTGTGGGTGAAGAACTCAGAGCAGATGTGGTATACTCTGATGTCAGGGAGGGTATTGATAATTGTTTTTCCACACAGTGTTCTTGGAGGCAAACTAGGACACACAAAAACACTGTAGAGGTAGTACCAATGAGCATCTAACCCAGGTTGTCTGTCCTGAAGCAGTCACAGGAGGCAGGGGCAAGACAAAGTCCAGCAGCTTTTTCCTACCCTGTGTTCCTGGGACTGTAGAAGTAACATTATTGGCTTTTGTTGTGGTGGGCCTTGCTTTCCTTGGCTGATTATTTACTGGAAGACATTAACTCAAAGTAAAACACCTATAATCACCCTGGAGCAACAGGAGAAGTTTACCAAAATGAGGAATTTCCTTTCAAAAACATCCTTAAGTAAGACACTCAAAGTAGTTTATGAGGATAAGAAAAGCTGTCTAGGGAACTAGCAGAGGGAAGCTGCTCCTGTGGCTAGGATGCTAACTAGGGTAGGAGAGTGTCAGGTTCTGTCTCTGGGTGTCTGCTCTGCTTGTCTTGCTTGGTTTAGAACAAATCTGTTTGCTCAATCAGTGAAATGTAACTAGTGTTACTTTCTGCTTTGCATAGCATATATAAAGTCTCTCTGAAATCTGCCATGCTATAAAATGAGGACTCATACTAAATGTCTAAGATAGGGAAATTCAGATATAAGATTCTGTGAGCATTTTTTTTTTATTTTCTTTTTTTTTTTTTTTTTTTTTTTTTACATGGAGAAAACATAAACCCAGCCTGATTGTCTGCCTTCAAACAGATGCTAAGTAAAATGGTTTATTTGGGATGATTGATTATAGGAACTCCACTCATACATCCAAAACTTATTCCACAATCACATCTTCTTTTCATTTGCAGAGGCTGAAAGGAATTTTCATATCTCTTCTCCCCCTTGTGATTTGTCATTTCTGAGGCTAAGCCTGTTATCAACATGGGTTGACTCTAGAGCTCCCAGAACTCATAACACATTAGCATGTCTTATTAAACCAAGGTTGTGGTTAGAGCTGCAGGAGCAGCAATGCTCTTGCTAAAGAAAAAGACATAATAAAGGATTGAATTCTGCATTTATTAGAATCATAGAATGGTAAGGTTGGAAGGGATCTCAAGGATCATCCAGTTCCAGCCCCCTGCCATAGGCAGGGACACCTCCCACTATCACAGGTCACTCAAGGCCTCATCCAGCCTGGCCTTGAACGCCTCCAGGGAGGGAGCAGCCACAACCTCCCTGGGCAACCTGTGCCAGTGTCTCACCACCCTCACTCCAAACAACTTCCTCCTAACATCCACTTTCAATCTCCCCTCTGACACTTCAAACCCATTGCCCCTTGTCCTGGCATTACCAGACCTTGTCAATAGTCCCTCCCCAGCCTTCCTGTAGCCCCCTTCAGATCCTGGAAGACTACTCTCAGGTCTCCTGGAAGCCTTCTCTTCTGCAGGCTCCAGAGCCTCAACTCTCTCAGCCTGTCCTCACAGCAGAGCTGCTGCAGCCCTCTGAGCATCTTTATGGCCTCCTCTGGACCCACTCCAACAGTTGTATGTCCTTCCTGTGCTGGGGGCTCCAGAACTGCACACAGGACTCCAGATGAGGTCTGAGGAGAGCAGAGCAAAGGGGCAGAATCCCCTCCCTTGCCCTGCTGCCCACACTGCTCTTGCTGCAGCCCAGCACACAGTTGCTGTCTGGGCTGCACTCACACTGCAGCCTCATCTTGAGCTTTCCATCACCCCAGACCCCAAGGTCCTTTTCCTCAGGGCTGCTCTCAGCCATTCCCCACCCAGCCTGGATTTGTGCTTGAGATTGTAGTTCTCCTGTCTTCAGGCTCCTGTGGCACTGTTGAGGGCCACATAGAACAATTTAGGTGGCAGTGATCTAAGCAAATCTAGTCCATGGAAAAGTGAGGTACTTAGCGTAAGACAGCTGGAGTCCATCTGTAGCCACCAGAGAGCCCAAGCCTTTCATCCCAGCTCATGGTATGCTCTCAGGTTAGATCAGAAGAATTGTCCCACGGGTGCCTATCTTTGCAGCTACTTTTACAGAAGCAGTCCAGCTGCTCAGCCTGAATATAAGCTGACCAAGTTTCAGAACACCTTATGTCAACTGTGATTAAATTCATGCTTAGAGTTTGACTTGGAGCCAATTGGAATAAACAGGAACCTTTCTGTTGACCCCAGTGAGCCCTGGGCCAGGTTTTGACGTGGTGAAAATATGTAAATCCAACACTTTCCTTCCTTCCAGATCTGGGTGTCAGGCTGTTGTCCTTCTCTTACACCTTTTATTCCATTGTCCTTGGAAATGATGACAAAAGGACCCAATAACTTGAATGGGAGACTTGTCGGAGGAAGGGCAGCACGGCTGGGCCCACAGAGCACCACTTCTGAATTAATGCAATATTAAATGACAGCTGCCTCTGAACCCCATCAAAAAGCAACAGAAAGATTCCCAGTGGGAACGAGTTCAGGTTTTATGTTAGGCAACAGAGATGTTCATTTTACCTTTGCAGATGAATCATGGCTCCTGGGGGTTTGATTTTGCAAACTTCCCACAGAGATCAGAACTGAGGTATCTGAATTGTGATCCTGCACATGATCCTGACTGTGCCAGTTTGCCTCCGTGGGATACAGTTTCCTGTTCATTATAAGGCTCCTTCTTCTAATCCATCTCTACAGAGGTGTCTTAGAGAGCTCAAATGAGTGATTAGAAATATTCCTGCTGACACTTTAACAGACTTCTACAATCACACCTAAGTCCTGGGTTTCAATCATCTAGCACAGACCCATGGTGCCACGGGAGTGGACAGGCTCCAAAACCCTCTGGGAAGTAGTTTGTAGTTATAACAGCTTTAACACCTGTGCTTTCCTTGCTCTCTCTTTGATTTTATTTTCCCTTTTCTTTCTGAGACAGGTAGGTTTCAAGTTAGCAAGGTCTTCCAGCTGGAGCTAGGAAGATTCTGTGTGTCTAGGGGATGAATTTCTGCCAGGAGATGCTAAAGGTCTAAGCATTCATGATGATTTCTTTTGAACTGCAACCAGAGATGCTCCATAGCCCAGCAGTCCCAAATTACCTGTTGAGATCATGATGCTACCTGGAAGACAACACATTTGACCAAGACCACAGTGGAAAAGAAGCCAGTTAGAAATTTCAGATATATCCTTTCTTGTAAGATTGACTTCTCACATACCAGAAACCCATGTCTCCAAAGTGACTTACCCCTTGATAATCTAGATAGCCAAGAGGAATTGGGATGTGGCAGGAAATTAGAGCAGGAGTGGAAGGGATATGCTCCAGCTGGCCAACACTGTGAGGGGAGGGAAAGAAAAAAAATAATTGAACCAGAGCCTGGCCTCCATGGAGGGAGGTAGCATTGCTCCATCGATTGTGAAGCTTAAGATAGCTGGTGCAGAAAGTATTTATCACCACAATGACAAGGAAGGAGATGAAGGGCTGAGATAGATCCTAGCTTGTTCATCTTCCATATCTCAGANAAAAAAAGACAGGAAAAAAAAAATAGGGACCCAGGTGTGTAACAGATGTGAATAGACAGGCCCTGGAGCTACACTGATTCACCGTGCTCAGAACTGTGTGTCCAGAGCTTTGCCTGCAGATGGGTGTGAGCTGCTGCTTCTGCTGAGCAACAGAGGGATGTGAACGGCAGGATGCTGCTCTCCTCGGGACTAACTGAACTCCACAACCGGGCATGTAAGACCCTTCACAGGCACTCAGCTGGGCTCCAGCTGCCACAACTCCCATCTTGCTCAAACCCCTGCAGAGCAGCACTCACACTGCCTGCATAATCCTTCTGCTTCCTGCTCAGACATAGAACATCAGGAGCTTTAATAATTGAACCAGGTAGGGCATGTCCCAGGATTAATAAGCCTAGCTACTACTTGTTTCTGTCTTTTGCACTGGTCAAGGGCAGCAAGAGGAGCACCTTTTTGTACCAAATCTCCTTCCCCCTGTGCAGATGGAGTGTTCACAGCTGCCAAAGATCCCACAGTCGATCAGAGCCTGCAAGGTGCTGACGTACTTTGTTATTGTAATTTCTTGTTCATTGTTTCCTGCAGAGCACAACCACACTCTCCAATAGCCCGTGGCAGGAAGCAGGTGAAATGAGACATCAAGGTGAGAGAGAACAGAACATCCACACACAAAAAAACCCTCACCAGCTGAACACACATTAGTGCTTCTATTTTCCCCCTTTCCCTGTATTTCTATCTCCTCCCTACTGCTGCCTAGGCTAATTGTGTGATGTGAATAACAAACGGCCCCAGAGGCAGCTGTGGGGTTTTGGGGGACAACTGTTGAGAGGTCTCATAATATCCTCCAGAACCAAGAGAAGCCACCTGCATGTCAGAATATCAGCTCCTGCACTGAATCCAGGAAAAGCTGAGGGCTCTGAATAATAAGGGTTTGAAAGGCTGGTCCTCCTCTGGGCTTTCTTCTTGAGTATGGAAGCCAGTGTGGAATCTCTGATGTCTTCCAAGTGTTGCAACTGCTCCTGTCCCTCAGCAACCAAATCTTCCTCTATCCAACTGCTTCTTCACACAACTGCCAGGACTTTGTGTTTGGTTACTCTAGCTTTCTGTCCAATTTGTTGCAATTTGATATTGAGGCAACAAAACTGAGAAATAGGAAAATTAGTAAACAGCTTCCTCAGCCCTGAGTCTGCTTCTATCCCAGAACACTGCAGCTGGTGGTGATTTATCTTTGATTTATGTCTGTTACATAAAACCAGTCATGATTTTTCTTCTCCTGTCTAAAGGATAATGTCTGTGGTGCCTAAGAACTCTACAAATCTGCCTGTGTGTCCTCTCACCTAAGACACAAATCGGCCTGAGTTGGAAGGGACTTTAAAGATCACCTAGTTTCAAACTGCCTGCCATGAACAGGGACACCTCCCACTGCTTCAGGTTGCTCAAAGCTTCATCCAGCCTGGTCTTGAGCATTTCCAGGGGTGAGTAGTACAACAGCTTCCCTGGACAACCCATTCCAGTCTCTTCCCACCCTCACATGTGTGGGCACCTACTCAGCCTATAAGTTTATCCTCCTCCTCTTGCACTCTTTTTGCAGGGTAAAAACCCAAATGAAAAGTACATAATAGAGGACCAGGGCATCTGTAGGAACTTGTGCTGCATTTCACTGCCCAGTTGCTCATGTTTCCTGGAGTGCTTCATGCAGTGACTCAGTCCATGCCACTGGCATGCCTCATGCAGCCTTGAGAACAGGCAAGGTTGGATGGATGACTGAGAGGTGCTGTAGGCATGGACTTGAGTAAAGGAGGTAGAGATCTTCAGAATGAGGAACTAGGGCAGGCTGTGAGCAATCACAGAGTAGGCAGAGCAGTTTGGTTTCTTCAGGGCAGTTCGGAGTTTTGATACTCTGCACTTTGCACATGAGAGTGTCTCAAAAAGGAGCAAAGGGATGTTTCAGCATTGCCCAGGGATCAATGCAAGGCTGAGTTTTCTTCTAGGCTTCNAGGAAGTTGTTTACAGTGAGGGTGGTGAGACACTGGCACAGGTTGCCCAGGGAGGTTGTGGCTGCTCCCTCCCTGGAGGTGTTCAAGGCCAGGTTGGAGGAGGCCTTGAGTGACCTGTGCTAGTGGGAGGTGTCCCTGCCTATGGCAGGGGGTTGGAACTGGATGATCTTTGAGGTCCCTTCCAACCTTACCATTCTATGATTCCCTGACAACACCACGGTACATGTGTCTCAAAAAAGAGCAAGGGGATGCTTCAGCACTGCCCAGGGGTCAATGCAAGGCTAAGTTTTCTTCTAGGCTTCTTCATTCCCTGACAACATGGAGGTGAATCAGCAGGTCTGAGCTGTTTCTGGAGGACTGGGAGTAGAATGTCCTTCTTGCTGGCAAGGAAGGTCGCTCAGCTACATGTGGTAACTAACCTTCTGCTCCAAGAGACATCCTTGTGGGTTGAAACCTCATGTAACTGTCTCATCCAGCTGATCTTGTCTTCCTGAGTCCCAACTGTTACCTGAGATACTGGGAAGGAGGAAAAGGGAGAAGAAGAACAAAGGGGCAAGCACATCAAAAGTTTAATCCCCCACAGAGGGTTCAAATGTAAAAACTAAAGATGTATCACAAACAAAATAAAGCTCCCTGGAGTATTTGTTTCATGTTTGCCCAGTTCTGAGTCCCCCTCTTGGCAAACACTCTCTTCTCCCTGTGAAGCAAAAGGGCTAGGACTTGTTGCCAAGCATTTGAAGACTTCAGAAGAGTACATGGGAGATTGTATCTCAAGGATGGAAGCTACACAAAAGCCTTGCCCTGCATCCCGAGTCACAGGTGAAGGATGTTCATGTTCAGCTAAAGAAAAAAGGTGACATCAGCATGCACTTTCACACAGCTGCACCTTGCATCTCTTCAGTCTGGAAAGGAAAGCATCCTGAGAGGCCTCTGTAGGATCCCTGCTGCTTTGCACCTCAGCACCTTTTATTCCTGCATTACTGTTTTCATGATTACTATCACTGTTTGTTCCATACAAAGCTGTTGCTAAAGTGCTGGCTCCAGGATTTAAAACTCCTTGTTTCTTGAATGATAAAGCCTTCATGGATCTCAGCCCAGAGTCAGTCACTCAGGTTTAATTAATGGATGGTTGAATTGCTTCTGCACTTTTCTAAGTAACAGAAGGACGTTGAATAGTTGGATTTGGGAATGTCAGAAGTTGTTTAAATAGAAAGAAAGAAAAAAAAGTCATGTGCATACCTACATTCTATCAATATATGCCCAATTTTAAAATCCATGCTAATGGCTATGTAAAGGGTGATCCTATTGTTCTTCCTATAGCTGCAGACAGCACCCTTCCCCCAAAATATAAAATTAAATTAAAAAGGGAGAGCCAAAAAGAAAAATAAAGCAAAAAGGTGTCACTTTAATAACTTCTGAACCAGCTTTTAGTAGTGACTATTGCCCAGGTCAGGATCCGTTGCACTTGAATGTCTAAGGGAAAGTTAATTTTCAGGAGGAAAATGGAACAGAGAAGAAAGCAGATACCTGTGTGAGCAATGAAAATGGGCAAATGACACAACCTCAGGAGACAGGAAGGATGTGTGGTGGTCTCAGGGTTTGGCAATGAAATAAAAAGTCTTCCACATCCAAGCCATTGGTTCAAAGCCAGGTGAAGATAAGGAACAGGTTGATGTCTCAGTGGAGGGAGTCAATGATAGTCCTAGCCCAGTTTTGACTGGCAAGGGCATCTACATCTCAGCCAGCTCCTTTGATGGAAAAGTCTTCTTAAGAGGAAAAGTGACTAGGACACAGAAAGCAAATTCTTTACTTAGTCCCAAGTGACCAGAGGTCAAGGCTGAGACACACTAGTCCCAGTCATGATTTGCAGAAGCTCCTCCAACTCTTTCAGACACCAGGGCTTTCAATCCCACAGCCTTCCTGAGAAACTGCTTTTCATACAAAGTGAACAGAGAGTCTGGGTCACTTCCTATGTTTTACAGTAGTCTGTGGAACACTCTAACATTGGACACATGGGGTCTAATCTTCAGTGCAGCTGAACTGTTTCCATTTCCAATAGCTCCAGTTATTTCTGTCCACGTAGCAGCTGGAATTATCCCATCACATTAATGACAAGACTGTGTTTGATAGGCTTGATGTGGATATACCACACCACCCTGCCTCTGCTCCTGTGGGTCTACATGGTGGAAAGAGTGAGGGCACTTGGCACAGTCCAGAACATGGCATGGGTGTGAGCTGGTGCTGACAATGTCCTGCTGCATAAGCACACTGCTTTCTTTTTATCTTAAGTTCCCAGAGCAAGAAATAGTTTTGGGACCATTTTCCGCTGCCTCTTTCAGCCTCTCCTCTAGCATTTTTTTGCAGTCCAAGAGTCCTTGCCTCAGGTCATCAGCAAAGAGCTCAGGTCACTGTCTCCTGCTCTTACTGTCCCACTGGTCATGGTTCTTCTTCCACCATTCTGAAACTGTCATCCATGACAGCAGGGCATCTGGACATGACCAGTGGTTAGATTAGGGCATTGGCTGTAAAGCTGGGAGATGGACACGTTTCTAAAAGTGTTTCCTTCTTCCCATTCAAGCTGCTTCTTTTCCCTGAAGGTGCAGTTCCATCTTCTACCAGCTTTGAAAATGAGCTGTGAACCCTTGGCAGACAGTGAGAAACTCCATCAGCGCTGGCAAAGCTCTTCAGTGTTCTCTGTGGTGTCTCCTTCCCCTCCTCTCCTCCTTTTGCCTTTCTTAATTCCCAAATCAGGCACACCAAAGCTGCTGCCACAGCAGCCTAAGCAAGCATCCCTGCCATGAGGGCAAAGTGAGCTCAGCAAAGAAAACCAGAACCTGCTCACTCCTCAGCTGCTTAGTGTGTTTATGCAACAGCCCACTGTGGAGGACCCTTCCTGGGCAATAGAAAACCAGTGTTTGCCATTGTTGAGAAACTTGGCCTCCATGAGCCACCCTCATTTCATATCTCTATGTATGTAGTTTTCCTCTTTCCTTCTTGCTTTCCTCCCGGCACTTGGAGCAATTATTTGAAGTGAGGCTTGCGCAGCATAGGGAGCAGGCAAGCTGCCTGCAGAGCTGAGAGTCAGGCTGTGATTGGAGATCTGGAGCTGATAGCCCTTTTCTTGGCACTCAACCATTTCTTTTGACTTCAAAGCAAGAAACAAAAGATGTTTCAAGGACTTCTCTGGAAAATCACCATTAGATGTGATGAGGTTTAGGGCTGTTTCCATGGCAATGGAGCCTTTTTACATTGTGATCATTGCTGCAAAATGGAAATGTTCTTTTGTCTCTAGAAGCCTGTTCATTTATTTATCTATGTGTGTATGTGTGTCTTTCAGCAACAACAACAAAAAAAACAACACAAGGAGTTAGATCTCATAGCAGGTTCCCTAAACTGAGTCACCTTCTCAGCCTGTGAAGTTTTCCTTAATTCTTTAAACTCCTGCATCAAAGCTTCACAAAGGTTTGATTTAAGTTCATATTGGTATATAGGCCATCAGATCAGCAGCCTTTTAAACAGAGGGGACTGACATCTAATTGTCCCAGTAGACTGAAAACATGATGAACATGGTGTTGGAGTGGGCCCAGAGAAGGCCACCAAGATGCTCAGAGGGCTGCAGCAGCTCTGCTGTGAGGACAGGCTGAGAGAGTTGGGGCTCTGCAGCCTGCAGAAGAGAAGGCTTCCAGGAGACCTTAGAGTAGCCTTCCAGGATCTGAAGGGGGCTCCAGGAAGGCTGGGGAGGGACTATTGACAAGGTCTTGTAACAACAAGACAAGGGGCAATGGGTTTGAAGTGGTAGAGGGGAGATTGAAAGTGGATGTTAGGAGGAAGTTGTTTGCAGTGAGGGTGGTGAGACACTGGCACAGGTTGCCCAGGGAGGTTGTGGCTGCTCCCTCCCTGGAGGTGTTCAAGGCCAGGTTGGAGGAGGCCTTGAGTGACCTGTGCTAGTGGGAGGTGTCCCTGCCTATGGCAGGGGGTTGGAACTGGATGATCCTTGAGGTCCCTTCCCACCTTACCATTCTATGATTCTATGAACAGAAGGTGATCTGTTGACCCAAAAGAGCAAATCAAACATCTCCCTACAGCTGTGATTATCACCTCCTCAGTCCTCCTTTATATTTGTTTCATCCTTTTTACTTTATCACTTAAAGTTTGCTTAAAAAAAACCAAAACACAAAAACAATGATGCAACTGAAACCCCAGGGTCCTCCCAAAACTGTATCAAATTCCTGCAGAGTCAGCACTTCTGGCTTCATTCAGACACAGAGTTGGTTCTTTGGGCACACTGAAAACAGATCCTAACCTTCAGATGAAAATATCTGCATTTCCTCTTTCTGATGATGAAATCATTTCAGGGCAAGGTAAAAGAAAGTACTGGTGATAAGCAGCCATCTCTGTCCTACAAAGGAGTCTTCTGGCCCTGCTCACCCCATCTAATCTCTGTCTATAAGCAGGTGAGGCACTCAGTGCCATGGTTTAGTTCATTAGAAGGTGTTAGGTTGGACTTGATTCTTAAAGGTATTTTCCAGACTGGTTGTTTCTGTGATTCAATATTTGAAGGGGACCTCCAGGAAGGGTGGGGAGGGACCTTTTAGAAGGGTTTGTAGCAACTAAATGAGGGGCAATGGCTTGAAACTGAGCAGAAAAGATGTAGGTTAGACATCAGGAGGAAGTTCTGCACAACACAGGTGCTGGAAGAGTGAAACAGGTAGTCCAGGGACTTGGTTGAAGCTCCATCCCTGGGGACACTGAAGACAAGATTTCACCTGCCCAAAGCAGCCTCTGCTCCACCACCCTCCCCTCCTCTCCCTCTGCTCAAAGCAGCCTCTGCTCCACCACCCTCCCCTCCTCTCCCTCTGCCCAAAGCAGCCTCTGCTCCAACACCCTCCCCTCCTCTCCCTCTGCCCAAAGTAGTTCCTGTTGCTCCACCACCCTCCACTCCTCTCCCTAGGGCAGCCCCTGCTGTTCCATCACCCCCACCCTTCACCCTGCCTAAACAGCTCCTTCTCTACCACCACCNAAAGGGGGAAAATGAGGTGTGGGGTGGGAAAGGAGCAGATAGGGTGGAAAAGGAGAGGTGGTGCTGAAAGGAGGGAGGTGGCAAGGAAAAGGATGGAGAGGAAAAGGAAGGAGATGGAGAGGAAAGGAAGGAGATGGAGAGGAAAGGAAGGAGATGGGGGAGAAGGGAGATAAAATAAAAAATAATAAAAATGAAAACTGGATTGCAGTGTTTGCATTGAAATTGCCTCTTCATGACCCATCCTTTGTGATTTCTGCTTGGAGCAGTAACTAGACATCTCCACTGGCTCCTCTGTTGGCTGAAGAAGAGTAAGTCAGACCTGTTTAAGAGGCAAAAAATGTGGAAATAAAGGGGGAAACTAAGAAATAAAAAGGAAAAGGAAAACAGATGCAAATTATAAATATATATATATATACAAATCATGAAGTGTTTCAGCTTTTATTCCTTCATAGCCTGCTAATATTCCTTTTTCTATTGGACTGTAGTTTGTCTCTGTACCTCTGCACCCATGGCTTCAAGTTTGACCTTGAATGTCTCCAGGGATGGTGTCTCCACCACATCTCTGAGCAACCCGTTTGGGTATTTCACTACCCACATTGTGAAGAGCTTCCTCCTTACGCCCAACCTAAATCTACCCTGCTCTGGTTTGAAACCATTGCCCCTCATCCTTGTGCACCTCTGAATTATCTGTGAACTCCAAACCCACCCCAGAGCCTTTGCTCCCCCCACAACATCACTCTCTCCCTCCTCACCACCCTCCAATGTGCTCAGTGGCCTTCCACTCATGATAGCAACTGAAGAACCTGCCCATAAAAGATAAAGTTTGTCTCCTGCTGCTTTCCCCATTTGTTGTTTTATTGTCATTTCACTGCCAGTTAAAGGGAATTTCCTTCCACTCTCTCCTCACGCTCCTGTTGCTTGCATAAAACATGATGCTGTATTGTGAACAATGCAGGAATACATTACATAAAGTTCTCTTTGATATCCACTGTGTTTCCTGCTGTAATGGAATCAGAACAGAGCAACCTCTCCTCCCCAACACGTCAGATAACTCTCTATCTGCTCTCCATTAGGACAAATGTCTGCAAGCCTTTGAAGAGCTAAAACACCATAAAGGAAAAAGAAAATGTTAAGGGTGCTCCAGTGGGTATCACTGGAAATAATTGGGTTGAATTAAACAAAGGGAAAATTTAGGCCAACTAAGGGGAATAAAAGAGCAAAGTCTGTTAGGTGGAGAAGTTGTCTCCAAAGCTGCTAGCCTGGGGAATAGTCTCAATGGAAGATGGTGCAAACTTTAAAGAGCAAAATGCATGATTTAGGGAGACAGTCTATAAAGTTGGTGAAAAATGTATGGCTTTGAGTCATTTTAAGCTACACTGAAACGAAGCACTTCAGACCATAATGCAGTAAAGAGCACTTTGATAGTCTGTGTGGAGCATGCTGACCTACTGAAACTCTTCCACACTGACTCCTTGTGCCTTGATGATTCAGAGGATAGCTCTGTGTACGCTTACCCTGTGTATCTGCACACTGGCTGCTAGCCCAAATATACCAAAGCAGACCACAAACCCTGATTGTTCCACGAGGTGAGCTCAGGGGAAATCTGGATGTCACTATCTCCCTGGAGTGGTTGCTGATTCCCTGTTGGAAAGCACCCACCCTGTCACGCTGTTTGTCGGCAGGAACCTGAAGGCAAAATTCTGCTCTTTGACTTACGTTCCTCTAACGCTCTCTCCCACGCTGCTCTGGGCTGTGGCATAAAACAGCCTGTTAGATGTCACCGAGACATGCCTGAGCAGGTTGGCATCCCACATGGTCTAATCCATGCAGATTCGATGAGAGACTGGAAGAAAAGTGCTCAAGTGCCACCCACACATTCTGATTCTGACTAGCAACTGAGATTGGAAATGCTACAGATACCTTTGGAGAGTGATGGGAGCAAGATGCCTGCTTTCACTTAAAGGTTTCTGCTTTGATTCTTCTTACTACTTCTGTCTACTGAGCACTAGACCACATTTTTGTGTTACAAAGCCTGCCTACCT
>VWYK01006756.1:103104-117751 GCA_013399775.1 Semnornis frantzii | reverse complement strand
AAGCTGCTGCCCACCCTGCCCCCCGACAAGAAACTCTCCAAGATCGAGATTCTGCGCCTCGCCATCTGCTACATCTCCTATCTCAACCACGTCCTGGACGTGTAAGCGCCCCGACGGACCCCCGGAGATCCAGACACCTCCCCACCCTCTCAGCCCCGCCGCCGCTGCCCCGTGTCCGGGTGAGCGGGTAGCGGCGGGCAGTGCCTTCCCCGGGGGCGGACGGGGGGGTCCCCGCAGCCTACTCATCTCCTCGCACGGTGTGGCCGGCGGGGGTTCCCCCCCCCTTTTTTTTTTTTTTTTTTTTTTTTGGAAAAGAAAATGTAAAACCGGATTGTTTTCTTCAGGCTGTCAAGTGCCCCTTGTTATATATCCAAAAAAACCCCATCTACTTGTGACCTTAAACGTGTGACCCATGGGTGCAGTTAAAAATAACTATTTTTTATTTATGGTAGAAGGAGTTGACAATTTATTTTTTTCAAGATTTATTTATTTTTCAGAGTGGCGGCAATTTTACTTTGGATACTTTGTGCCAATTGGTTTCTAGAGTCGGGTGTTTACACTTTCTCCTGTGGAATATTATGTTTAACTTTATGAGTGTTTGCTGGGATGGATACAGTGTTTCACTTCCTTTTTTGTTTTCCTGTTTTTTTAAAAAAAATTATTTCTTTAATTTATTTTTTCCCCTCTCCGATTATATTTGCACTTGTGCACAACAAACCTTCCCTTCCTCCCCGTTTCTAAGTATATTTTATATATATCAAGGCGCTTGTTCTTGACCTTTTTTCCCTTTCTCTTCTCGTGTGGGATCAACAACCACTAGCACTTAACTAGGAGAGTTTGTTTTGTTTCGTTTCGTTTTTAAAAGACTTGTTGTTCTGATCTATAGTTATGTCTGGAAAGTACTCTACAAATCGTTTATAAGGGAAGTAGGGTTTTTTGTGGGTGTATATGTGTGTGTGTGTGTGTGTGCGCGTTTACATGCATGTGTGTGGGAGTGAGCGTGGGGGTGTATGTGTGTGGTATATTTTTAGGAAAGGACGTTTTTCCTTAAAAAAAAAAAAAAAAGAAAAAGAAAAAAAAGAGAGAGAAAATAGAAAGGAAGAGAGAAAGAAAAGTAAACCTAGGACTGCTTTCCCTTGTGACAACCAAAAAATACAAAAACAAACAAAAAAAACCCACAAAAAACAAACAAACCCAACAAAAAAAGAGAAAAGTTCTATAACCTAAAAATGTTTCGTGTTCTTTGCTGTGAAATCTCTTTAAAAAAAGAAGTGCATTTTAGAGACGAGAGGGAAAAAAAACACAACAAAAAACATATAAACAAAAA
Organism: Semnornis frantzii; assembly: GCA_013399775.1. NCBI lineage: Eukaryota > Metazoa > Chordata > Aves > Piciformes > Ramphastidae > Semnornis > Semnornis frantzii. Next base: position 116,424 of record VWYK01006756.1, on the reverse strand, counting down.
AAACAAACAAAACCACATCTGCTATCCAAAGATTTTAGTCTTTTTCAGGGTTTTTTTGTGTGTCTCTGTTGCTTTATATAATGCAATATTTTGTAGTGAAAATAGATAAATCTGGTTTCTATCTGATGCGTTTTTTCATATCTCTCATAAATTGTGAGCTGTTTTGCATATAAATAAAAGTATCAAATAAAAGCTGTTTTTTTCTTAATTATTTCTCCCTGTCGGTCTTTCTATGAGAATGAGATGCGATGCCCTTTGCAGTAAGGACCACAAAGGCTTCACAAGTCGTACGTGAGAAAGCTTCAACAGGTTACCTGCCTCTTCCTCAGGTTGCAGTCCCTCCACTACAGCTCCCCTGCTCCAGCTCCTCTCAGCTGCCTGCACTGCCCAAATACGCCATTACTGGCACTTTCTTCTGGTCGCATCACAACTGGCACCTGTGCTCACACATTTCAAAGTTTGGGCTGCAAAATCAAATCCGACACTTGCGAGCACCTGTTTTGCCGCATCACTCTTTGCCATGTTCAGTTTTGCAGCCCAAATGTGCATGTTTGGTCCTGCCTGAGTGTACCTGATTCTCTTTCTCTTGTTGAAATCCAATTTGGATCCCTCTGCTGGGGGAATTTGCTGCTGAAACCAAGTGAAAATCTTAGGCCTCTTGTTTCTGAAAACCTCAATCATACTCTTTTATGTAAGAGCTTCACTGCCAAAGTTTGTCACCGGAAGCACAGCAGAGATACAGACTCACTAGCAGACAGGTTATTACCTGAGTAACATGAGACCTCTGTGACATCCCAACTATTAAATAATTTTCTTGTTTGCTGCAAGGGGTTAATTTTACCTATAATTTGAATTTCACCACTGATTCAGGTGGCTGCTCCTACATTGTTACTTGCTGAAGAAATAAGCCTCTCCCCACAACCTCCCATTTTTATGGCTGACACCTTGCACAATGGTTTAATTAAGTGTGGACTTGACCAGCTGAAAAGCTCCATGCAGGAAAATCTGTCAGAGAGGCTGCTAATTCCACTTCCTAACAGTGCACGTTTCCCAGGTCCCAAGGGAGCATATGCAGGTTTGGTTTGGTGGTTCCATGCACAGCTTTCAAATCCTGCATCTTTGGGGGCTGAAATGTCTCCATCAACTTCAAAGCTCATTTTCTTTGGAACAGGCTTATTTCTTAGGGGTCAAGTTTGATACTAATTGCTTGAGCAATATAAGTCCTGCTGTCCAGCAAGCCCTCATACTCAGGAGGACTTAGTTAATATTTTTTTCCTTTTTGGGATGAATGATTTAGGAGAGTGCTCTGTGTTACCCTACAGTAAATTGTGGTGGATGCAGTGACTGTTGGCTGATTCAAACACAGAGGCTGTGTGATCAAGAGATGTGAAGCCAGCATCCCTTCTGGCCACACTCCCCCTCTCTGGGGATCTCACAAACACATCAAGTCACAGGCTGAGTAGGTGAAGACCATGCAAAGAAGATGCTGTGGGCCAAGCATTTGTCATCAGCCCAAGGTCTTGAGTTCCCAGCCACAGCATCCTGTACCCAGGTGATGCCAGTGAGCTCCCTGTGTTGCGAGTGCAGGAAAGTGTGGCATGGAGATGCATGGGAACAGCTCAGGTTCGGAAGTGGGAATGTTGCATTCCCACCATCTCCTGAGACATCAGAGGGGCTGTTTCCATCCTGAAAGAGGGTAGAAATGGCTTTGATTTTGATAGTATCAACAGGATCAAGTCTCTCAAGTTTAACTTGCAGAAGGTTCAGGGCTTTTCACTTGAAGATACGTCTTTTTCTTCCAAAGGTTTATCTGACAGAAGAAATTGATTCTTTCTACAAGCTTTGCCTCACTTCCATCCACTCACTTGTCTTTTTAATATCCTCTCACCACCATAACATCCTCCCAAAGACTTATATCTTTCCCACTGGCACCAAGAAGGAAGCTCATTCTCACTTAGCTGACTGTTAAAAACTAAATGTAGGTTTTAAGTCCCCAGTCCCATCCCCATTTTTTCATCTTTGAGAAATATCTGAGTATCACGCACAAGCTAGATGGTCAATACAATAAAAAGGCTGCATGGTTAAATGCTCAGAAATCTAGGTTTATGAAGAACAAGTAGACATCTTTAACTCCACCTCATTGGAAGTCTGCATTAGACAGTAATCAAGGTTAATAATATAATCAAAATTACTTGTTACTTTGCCCCCATGTATGTTCCCTCAGTGATACAGGGATGAATGACCTTGAATGACAACATTATAGAAGGAATGGGGTGGACCTGCTCAATGGGAGTTAATATCATGCAAAACCAATCCAACAATCGGCAGGGAAGAAACACAGAGTTAGTGTTTCCTGGCTTTTTTAGGGATTAAAGCTAAGATTAATGCTACATTCAGATTCCTTTCTTTCATGTTCAAAGAGGACTTCATACTATGAACCATGAAAGAAAGTGTGTTCAAGGACAGAGAAGGCAGAGCACTACATCTGGACCCTTAGTTGAGGCTAAGAAAGGTGCTTTAAGCCTAGCTCAACCCAACGTACAAAACACTGGATGGAAATCTCCAGCATTGACAGACAGGAAGTGGTTCCAATGGGTAGATCTAAAATGTCCAAATACAAGAGGTATTCAATGCACCCTTAACATACAGTGATAACACCTCTGAAGACACATTGCAAATCTATATGGACATAAGTGGTCATGGGGTGCAACATGCATTCACATCTGTGTCATTAGGAAACAGGACATCTAACACATTCAACTGAATGCTGGGAACAGATCCTGATCGTGATACCATGAACGAGGACAGACAGCAAGCCAAAAGGAAGCCTACAAAACACCACAGGACTGTACAGCTAAAGGTTTCACTGTTTCTGTGAGTATCTTATAATAAGAGATTAAAGGATTTGGAGCACAAAATATTCCCAAATACAGACTTGCATTTAGGCTGTTGTCAGATGTGTGCACACAAATGGAAGGATTTCTAGACACAGACCATCATCACCCACCACCAAAGCACACGGTACACCTGTGTTCAGGACCACACCGCTCACCAGCCACAAAGTAGCACCTTATTGCTTGTGTTAAAAAGTGGGTGAGCCAGGCAGCGTATTGCCTCTGACCACTTACAGAAGAGATATTCTGAGGGTCTCGGATGTGATTTGATATCTTTGCTGTATTTCTAGCAAAGAGTGTGTGTATGTATGAGAGAGATGGGGGAAGGGGGAGATGGGGAGCTGAAGAGGATGCTGTATATGAAATTCAACAAAGAAAGGATCTTTTCCATTATATAGCCGTGAAGAAATACTAGTGACATCCTAGATATCTATTCACATATCTAGCCATCTAGCCATCCTGTAACCCAATTAACCCAGTCCTTTTAGGGGGAATAAATGTGTTCTGATATCAGCCATTATTTTTCAGTACTCTCAGTTTATTCTCCAGGGTGGGACAGATCAATAACCACAATAGCAACGGACCCCAAAGGAAAAGGCAATCTCTTGGCAATTCTTATTTATTTCTTCAGAGGCAATTTCGGTTTTCCTGTCTCTTCCCCTGGTAACGGATTTTGCTTTTCCTGCCCAGAATGGCCATGTTGTTTTATTCTGGGCTCTATTTGCATGTGGGCTTCAGATTTGTCTTTGGCTCCTTGCACAGTTTGGGATGAGACCCTCCTGTCCCCAGAGAGGGGGGCAGGTGTTGCTCCAGTCGAGCGAATGGAACCAAATTACAGGACCGTCTGTCGCCTCCTTTGGGAGCCGGCAGAGGGAGGGGAAGAAGGGGAGGGGAGCGAGATGCCGTATGATAGAAAAGAAAAGCAGAACATCATACTGATGCTGATAAGAGCTTGAAAACATGAGTCACCTCAGCTCACGGCCCCACCCAAAACCAGGCAGCAGCCACCTGTAAGAGAAATGTCAGGAGCAGAGACAGAAATAAATTGAGCCACCGGGCTGGAATAACTCAGGCTTAAAATGAATGGGAGCTTAGACCTCGTCCACTTCCAGACACACAAGTGCAGGCACAAAGTCGGGCCAGCTAACGCTGCTTTTTTCCTCAGCTCTCTGCTGCACGCTTGGATGTCTCCTCCTCTGTCCCTCCACGGCAGGCTTCTCTGCCTACCATCGCTCTCCACCAGCGCCTCACAGTCCAGCTCTGCAAGCGGCTTCTCACTTCCGTTCCTCCCTCCCTCCAGCCGCTCCTCCTGGCCTCCCGACAGCCACAGTGCTCTTCGAGGTCCCTGCTTGTTGCACAATCGCCCTGAAGTCCTGCTCCTCCACCACCACCGCCAGGCCATGCCCTGCAGTGCAGCTGATTTTTGCTCCAGCAGAGAGCGGCTTGGTGCTCCAGCTCAGCAGCAGAGGGGTAGAGAGCTGGCCTTGCATCCTCTCTGATCTGTTGCAGACCTTTACCCTGTTGGAGTGAGAGAGCTACAGAAGACGCACTTTTCTCACACCCAGCTGGCTGCTTCGGCCATTCTCGGCAGTTAAGTACAACACCATCTTCTCCCACCCTCCTTGTTTTGGGTACTTTTTCCTCCCAACCTTTTTTACAAACACACACATACATATTTGTGTGTGCAGTGACAGCTCTCACAGTGGTGGACCACAGAGTCACTTGAAAGCAACAGGTGACAGTTGTTTTGATGTTCCACACTGAAACGTGATGATGATCAGAGAAAAACACCCTGCTCTGCGGAAAATTCAGAGGAGACCGGGGAGAAGAAATGAAAAAAGGTGTCATTAGAATTGCTTAAATCAAAGCGAAAGCTACACAGGGTCAAAGAGAAAGGTAGAAGAAGCCAGGTCACGTAGGTGGAGCAGCCACATCAATCAGAGACTGGGCATAACATGAAGGATTTTGTGTGAGGGTGGTGGAGGGTGCATGTGAATCTGGGGCACAGGCAGATGGAGCAATGAGAAAAAAGGCACATGAAAAGGCAGGCAGCAAACATGAGGGAAAATTATAGAATCATAGAATGGTTTAGGTCGGAAAGGACTTCAAAGATATCTAGTTCTGAGCCCCCACCATAGGCAGGGAGACCTCCCACTAGAACAGGTGGCTCAAGGCCTCATCTAAGCTAGCCTTGAACACATCCAGGGATCATCCACAACCTCCCTGGGCAACCTGTGCCAGTGTTTCACCACCTCACTGTAAATAACTTCCTAACATCTAGTTTAAATCTCCCCTCTGCCGGTTTAAACCCATTACCTTTCATCCTGTCATTACAAGATCTTGTAAATAGTCCCTCCCCAACCTTCCTGTAGGCCCCCTTCAGATATTGGAAGGTTACGATAAGATCTCCTTGAAGCCTTCTCTTCTCCAGGCAGCAAAAAGCACAAGGAAGGAGGGCATGAGTGGCTGGGTAGAGCTGCTAAGGATGGATGGATGGATGGATGGATGGATGGATGGATGGATGGATGGATGGATGGAGAGAAGATTCTCCATCAAGACAGAAGTTAGTAGCTTGCTCAGGGAGGTCAGAAGCAAGTTCAGTTCAGGAACATACAGAGACCGGGTAGGGAGTGAGCTGGAATGAGTCATTAGACATTAAAGGCTACTAAGGAGAGGTTGCCACAATCATGGCTGGAAGCCGCTAGCCCCGTAACATTTTTTTGAGGACTGAAAGACCGCAAAAAGGTTCATCATACATTGTCTATCCTTCAGAGAAGTTATCTTTCTTTCTCTTTGCTCAAAACTAACCTGTGCATGGATGTGGCAGAAAGATTTGTAAATCCCAAAGCTAGAGCTTAGCACAGGCTCACAGGCAAGATAAAGTCAAAGAAAGAAGTGCAGAGCAGAATTTGACTGTGTGCAGATACAACCTTTGTAGACAACTCCCGCATCTCAGATTCAGTATTCTCTGCATCAAGAGTCTTTCGTCCACTTAAGCAATTTCAAAATTTAAGAAGGCTTCAAGACTTTCTTAGAAAGTACTTCTATAGAACAGAGCCACAAACCTGTATTGGACTTTCCTATATTTCATATAATAAAGACAAGGACTGATCATGAAAAATAACAGAAGGGCTGTGCAAGACTGATAAAAAAGCACAAGATTTTCAATCTAAATAAAGCGATAAGGTGATGAACACAGGGAATAACATTTCTAACTTCACATATAACTGATAGGTCCTGAGCCAACAATAGAAGCAAGAACTTGTAGTAATGATATATTGTTTCATGAAAACATTGGCTTGGTTCTTTGTGGCATGGAAAAAAGAAAATGAAATGTTAGATGTTATTATCATCGTAGAGAGAACAGAGGAGGCAGATCACAAGACAGAAAGCATCATTATGAATTGCATAAAACCAAAGTAAATTTCTATTCTGAATACTATGTGCAGCTGTGGTCCTCCAGTCTTTCAGTAAGAATACAGTAAAAGCCCCAAAGCATTTGAGAATGGCAGGAGGGACAACCCAAAGCATGGAGAAGCTTCCATACACAAAATGACCAAGTGAAAGGGACTGTGTCAGTGGTGATTTGAGGAAAGTCATTACATCCCAGTTAAGAAGAGGATGGTGGAAAGGTATCAGTTGTTCCTTCTCTCTTCTAACAAAACTTGATAGCAGGATGCACCAAATGAAATTGTTGGGTGCCAAGTTAAAAAAAAAAAAAAAACAACAAAGGGAGGTGTCTTGTGTGGTGGAAGGTCCAAATTATACCTAAAATACATATCCAAGACATGTCTTAAACACCTACCTGAATACCCACCTTGCCCCCCACCCTTCTCCCCTTCTTCCTGGTTGGAAGAAGTGGGAAGGAAGCATGAAAGCAGACAAAAGCCTTGGGCGCCTCTCAGTCTGCCACAGAGACACCATATTTGGCCTTGTTCTGCACTCTGCTTTGGTTTTGGTAAACACAGGTCACCATGCTAGGCATGGGCATCTCCCTTTTTTGGTGAAATAACTTAGGATTGGTTCCAAGGGTGTTTTCATCTGTTGCTATTGGTCAAAGACACTCATCAAGATGCTTAAAACCCAGCCAACTCATTTGTTTGCTGTTACTGCTGCTGCTGCCTTTGTTCTGTCTGCTACCTGTTTCCCTTGGATGCTTTGCACTGCGCCTAGCTGGGGACTTGCCTCCCCCACAAACAGCAGACCTGACCCTGCCTGTCTGCTGCGCTGAGCCAAGGCACTGAAACAGCTTGGCCCACACTGGCATACAGCTGCCCACTTGAGCTCAGCCCAGCCTGAGTCTGTTTGATTCTGGCTGAGTCTAGGTGATGGCCTAGCACTGGCCTAGTGATGAGTCCTGACACCAGGAGCTGCCACTCCAGCCCGAGGGCAGACTCCTTTGCTGTGCACTGCAGCTGATCAGACTGCTCCAGCCCCTGAACCTGGATCCTGCTTCACCCAGGTGGCTGCCTGCTCCCTTGGCCTCCTGAGAGCCATGGAGGGTTTGCCTCACATCCTGCAGCCAGCCTGCTCCATTGCAGCTATGCCAGCAGCACAGCCCCACCACATCATCACCACATGGCTGGGACTATATTTTGCCTCGTTTATGCTTCCACATATATTTTTGGATTACAAATATTGAGACTCTGACCAGTGAGTAAACTACCTCTCTTTTCTGAGGTTTGTGAAAGTTTATGTTTAGCCTTTAAGCAGCAGTTTGTGCTGCAAGACTCTCCAGTTGTTTAAATTTTATAAAACCTTTCCTAAAATAATTTAAATTAATCTGATTAAACATATACATTCTGCAAAGATAGTTTTACCAACCACATAGTAGAATCTGTGTATGTTAATTGTAAATAAGTTTGGGGAAGTTTTCTTTATATATATTTAATAAAATATTTAATAATTTTCTATTGGCCTCATTACAATTCACTTCTAACCAAGATTCAAATCCCTCAACATCTTGTCACACCATTTGCAGTAAAATTGTGGAGTTCCTTCTTTGGGATGTTGAAAAAGCAAAAATGTTATAGAAGTTCAAGGACAGAAGCTCACAGAAGAGATATCTGCTGAGGATTTTCAAACATATAGAAGTTGCTTCCAACTTGGGTTCTCCTCGAGTCATAAATGGCCAAAGGTCAGCAGACACCTATCAGAATGTAACATATATACCTCCACTGTTGGGATATTCCCCAGACATCAGGTTTTGTCCCGTTTGAACTGGATGCTGGGCTAGATAAATGTTCATTCTGGCTCAGTGCAACTGTACTTACATCTCCATGACCTCAAGGAAATGGATCTTTGATAGATGACAATTTTTTTCAAGCCTTAGTCTCTTTGGACCTGAACACAAAAGCTCTCTGTACGATGAATCCCCAGTGGGTCAAGTTGGAGAGATAAAGATGATCTTTTAGATAGTGAGGAGGACTTGTTCCCCAGGACAACAAACAAAACAAACATGGTGTTCCTGAAAGACAGAGGATTGGAGTTTGATATCACACACATAAAGATAAACCTATAGCAGTTCTACTGATCTCAACAGAATTATGTATGATTTTCCTCACAGTAACAATCCTAAGAATGATCTTGAAGACAATCATGGTACAGTAGGATGGTCAAACGCATGACAGGGTCCTGCCTTGAAGTTGGTGCCAATCTTCTTATTCTGACTTTTTTTTTCAAGTTCTTACTTGGTTAGGGCCACCTTCTGAACAGGTAGCCTTGGTTGAATTGTCCCAGGCAAGCCTACGCTTAGGAGATCTTAAATAAAATTAAACTAAAAAAGTGTTTAAAAGAAGAAAGGACTGATGAGAGAGACTCGAGACTTCAGCCATCCTGCTCATCAAAACCTAACAAAATTTTGCGTACTTTGGATGCGAACTGCAGAAAGGAGAAAGAGACAAAGAAGAGGAGAAGGAAAGAAAGGTTAAAAACGTGAGATAAAGAGGAGAGAGAACAGGGAGTATCTGAACAGTTGATCATCTTCCAAACTCATCCCACTGGGGCTTCTTAGGTGTTCAAAAGTGTTTCAGTTTCAGACACCGCAGGTAGTTATTTAGACAATCACAGTGTACACAGAGCAGGCTAAATTTTGTACCCAGAGGCCATCTCCAGTACGAGCCAGATCTTGTTGCTCAGCTATGTGTGGAGTCTCCAAAAGTGGTTTGGAGATGCTCATTCATTCCTCGATTGTGAAACAGAACATACAAAGAATCCAGAAATTGAAGCAAAAAATCATTTCCTTTCATATAGTCATATGACTCTGTCAAAATGTACACTCTGTAGTTCAGCCTATATCAAAGAAAGAATGACTTTCAAAGAAAGTATCTTTAAAAAATGCAGAACACCCACATAAAGCTCATCAACACCAAAGAATTTCTCAAGAAGAGCTACCAGGTTTCATCAAGTAGCTTCGGACAATGTACTAAGTAAATCAGTGCAAGACTTCCCTGATTCATTCACTCTGTAACAGTACCCAAGACCTGAACCTTACTCTGTAAAGGTGAATTTACTTCACTTGATCTTTTCTTGAATCACTCTTAAAGCAGCTCTCAGTGATGGGTTTACAGTGCATGGTTGACCTACAGACACTCATAATACCTCCTCTGTTTCATTTCAAGACATCCAGGACTCTTGCTACCAAACAAGTTGCTTGTCAGTATCATCCAAAAGGTGAAAGTACTACATGAAATGGAATTCAGAGTGCAGATTTACAAGCTCCTAGAGTACATACTGTTATGAAGGGCCAAGGTCAGCATTAAGTCCTGACAGTTGCCCAAGCTTGCATTTTAGCCAAACGGTAGAACTCCCCATGTGACCTTTTAAACCATGCAGATGGTGTAAGTATTCTCTTCAACATTTCCGTCAGAAATAGAGGTTCAGGTGAGAGCTAGTACACTATGAGCTATTGAGGCAGATCTTAGTGAATATTTTCAAGTCTCAGGATCTGAAACCCAAAGGGCATTCATCAGCAATCTCAGAAGATGGCCCAAGGACTAAATGCATGGTGAAGCTTGCATATGGCCTAAACCACAGTCTCTCCAGGGCAGAGTTAAGCCAGGCTGGTGGGATGGCATAGAGAAACCTGCATTGCTTGCTAGTATAAACAAGCTTTAATAGCATTCATTGCCTTTCTACTCAGGCAAACCGCATTTAATTACTGTGCCTCCAAGTTGCAGTAATCTGGGTGCAGATAGAACTGAAGTAAATTGAAAGGAAATGGATTTTATGTGACAATGTAGAAAGGAAAAGCACATTAAGATAAAGATGATTAGGTGAATTGGAAGAACCTTGTAAAAGATAATTGCATGCAAAACAACAGCATCTTCAGCACAGGAATTTCTGTCAAGTAAAAGTTATACTCAGAGAAGTGTCCATGTCGGATTGGTTCCTTCTTACTTTGCATGGTGGCTCCTTTAGCTTCTCTAAGAGATGCAGCTTCTGGCTCAATTGACACCAGCAAAGCCATTTCTCTGAATTTCTGAATCTCACAGCCAGTCTGGTATTTCTCCATGTCTCACATCCTCCTGGGAGACAACATATGCTTCCCTTTTCCACCCTTTACGTGTTTAGACTGCAAATGCTCTGTCAGCAGTATAAGGATCTGACCCACCTAGATTGAGAATTCACAAACTGCTCAGTCCCACCCTGGCTGTGAAGCTGACCAGCGTCACCTAGCTCCATCCTGCTGCGAGAGAAATATAAACTCTTAGTTAACACAGGTGCTTTTTAAGGCCCACGAGGTGACTGAGCTACTTTGGTATGTGCCTCTGGAGAAACAAGAGCTAGTTCTTGCTGCTTGAGAGTAGTCATATGGGGATCTAATCACTATTTCTAGAAGTGACATCTGAAGCAGAGAAAGGGAGCTGATCAGGACTGTGTTTGCTCATTAGTCAGCCGGCTTTTTAAAGCATTATTAGATCCATCCACCTAACTAGGAGCCAGCTTTCAAGCAGTTCAACATCCCAGGCCATTTTGATCCAGAGCTGTGAGTTATCTCTACTTTATTGCTACCCACTGTGTTACGAGAGCAGAAATTCTCTTTAACTATTTAGTTCAAGCAAAAGGTTGCATCCTGCAGCACCTACTCAGAAGCAAGGAGGTCACCATCACCCACTCATGGAGTGGATGGCACAGTATGATGTGAGTTTCCATACATACTGGACCACAATTATTCTTGCCTGCTTGTCCCAAAAGGCAGTTCCCTACAACAGTTCATCATATAACAGTATCCCTGCCTAACATCTCTGCAGCACAGAACTTTGAGTAAGTACCTACAAAAAGGAGAAATATCCAGTTAGTCTCTGGATTAGCTGGTCCAACAATGCCAAGTCTGTTATATCCCAAAGTCTCCTTTGAGAAAGCAACAGCAGGGCTGGTTAGCAGCAGTAAGTTTTGTGAGAAGGTTTCTTTATTTCCTTGCTGTATGCGTCTGACAAGTCTATGTCAGAACATTCTTCTGTGGTGGGAAACCTGATTCCGAGATGTACAGCTCTGTCTCCTATCAAAAAGATGCATAACAACAACTCCTGGGACCCTGGATCATTGCACATTATTTCTTCTATCTTGGTTTTTTGTACGTTAGAATCCCCAGGAACTCTTGATTCCCAGCATTTTTGACAGGATTTTTCTTCCTCTTCAGTTTCCTATTGACCATGTGACAACCCACATCATGTGGTACGACTCTGAACTGAAACAGCGCTGAGCATCCATCCCAATCTGAATCTCTTTCTTTCTTCAGCAAGAATTGAAGCAAGTACAATAGACTGGGGAGTACAGATGTTTGGTGTCAGGTATATTGCATCCAAGAAGAACTGATTCCATCATATGGAATCTTCTTGATTACCAACAATTAACTGGTTTTGGAATGGGTCCTTTACACCTTTTCAGAGCAGTCTTTAAGGGGTAAGCTTTTGCCTCAGAATCAGGTTCATTTCAGCCTCCTTAAACCCTAGACACATTTGGCACCCAACCCCTCTGATTTCTCATGCTGGGCATCTTGTGATTATCTGCCTACTTTCCTTTTGGGCCAACAGGAAGACTGATGACATTTAATCTTCTGTTACCTTGCTTCCACCCTCCTGTTTATGACAGCCTGTACCTAGTGGAGAGATAACTGTTCTGTGGCCCTGTTGTAGTCTAGTCCTGACATAGACAGCATCTTCTTAGCCTGGCAAAGAGGAACCTAATTAAGTTCAGTAAAGATGACGGCAGAGTCCTGAACCTGGGGAGGAATACCAGTACAGGTTAGGAGGTAATCTGCTAGAGAGAAGCCCCGTGGAGAAGGACCTGGGAGTCCTGATAGACAGCAAGTTATTCATGGGACAGCAATGTTCCCTTGTGGCCAAGAAGGCAAATGGAATTTTGGGGTACATTAAGAAGAGTGTGTCCAGCAGATTGAAGGAGGTTTTCCTCTCCCTCTACCCTGCCCTAGCGAGGCCCCACGTAGAATACTGCATCCAGGTCCGGGCTCCCCAGTTCAAGAGGGACAGAGATCTACTTGAGAGAGTCCAACAAGGATGGTTAAGGGTCTGGAGCATATGCCTTACAAGGAATATCATGGTAACTCTACTGTTTCTGTTACTTAGCTCTAGGTATTACAAGATTCATCAACTTCCTTGATGCCACTGGCCTTCTGATGCCAGCATGAAACATCTTTGGCTCTTCTCTTTGATATTTTCAATTCCTACATATCTTTGATGTATCCCTTTAAACATATTTTTTTCTTGCCCACCTGACTGTGTTAACTTCTGTTTCAGGCACATAATTTCCATTATAAGAAATACGATCAGCTCAAATTTGATCAGCTCAAAATTCCAGCTTTTTCCAAAGTTGCTCCAAGCCACCAGTCATGTTGTTCATCTGTTCTTTCTCTTATCCGAATTTCACCTCTGTAGGCCTAAGCATCTTTATACCATCAGCCTTGCTGATATTTTCCTGGTTGGCAGGGACTGGGGGGATAGGGGTGGGGGTGGAAGGGTGTTGTAAGATGAGAAAGACATCCTGAATGGCAGTCAAAGGAAGAAATGTTTCCCAGAAAGGGTGTTGAACACATGCCAGTGAGCAATCATCTTTTCTAAAGCCTTGTGCCAGGAGTCTGCTGCTACGTCACATTCAGGTAATACATTTGGGGATCACGAAAAAACATCTTTGACAGTCCTCAGTGAAAAATATTCCCTCTGATGGTTCTCAGTGAAAAACATTTCCTGAATTTACTTGTTTCACATCAGGAACTAAGGAAGAGTTTTATCTATTTCACCTGTGACAGTAAATATCTACTTAACTGACTTTTCTCCTTGCTCAGTGACTCCTGATGCCATAAGTCTGTCCTGCTTTGCTTTTGGACAATGGTGAAATGCGTGTGTGCCTCTCAGCTGGTTTTCTCACAATCTGTGCTTCACACTTTCTCTTGAGGTACCCAGTACCA
>VWYK01006756.1:76664-103086 GCA_013399775.1 Semnornis frantzii | reverse complement strand
ATTGCAAGGAAAATGCAGCTCAGGACTGCATACTCCTTTGTAGGATGGACAGAGAATTTGGTGGTTAAACTCTGTCAAAACTCAGTTGGGCAGGTTCAAATGACATTTACTCTGGTTTTCTTTGGCAGCTCCAAATCTGGCCAAGATAGAGTAGGTTTTCAGGATACAACAGAAATCATATCCCCTGCAGCGGCTGTCTCTCTTTCAAGGCAACTTTCTAGTCTCTGCTTTACAGAAGCTTTAGATCTCAAAGAAAAGCACCATGAGTCAATTTTAAACTACACATACATCTGTTTCTTTTTCTCTGGCCTCCATCTGAGAAACTGCTTTTGAACTGCTTCAGATTAAACTTAACTCCCTCTATCCAAACCACCAGAGACATCCATGAGAGCAGATCTCAACCTCAAGGGCTACCTTTGGCTAGGCTATAAGAGACTGGGAACAGATTCTCACAATGCAGCCAGCCTTGTAGAAAGCCTTGTCAAAACCTGTGTTTTCTGGTTTTCTACAAATAGTTCTAGGAGAAAGCAAACAGAGAAGCTGAAAGCATGCACCTATTGATCTGTACCTGTCTGCAATGCTAAGGGCCCTGTTTCTGCCATGCTCATTTTCCTGTCTTTTCAGTAAACCAACTATTGTGATCCCTTCTTTTTCAACCTCTGCATACACCCATCAGTGCATTAATTCCTAGAAATCACCTAATCACCTCTTGTGGTTGTTTGATGGATGAATCTAGCAGAGGCACATCCCACTAATATATCAGTAGTGTGCCATTAAGCCAGGTTCAAGGTCTGCTTTCAAATGATAGACAAGAGGGAGGCCGTAGCATACACTCTGCATGTGAGAGAGATCTCCTGTGAGAAGAGGTGTAGAGAGGAGAGGGGATGTGCTGCTCATGCAAATCTTCTAGATTAGATTAGCCCCCGGCATCAATGCACAGGTTGCTCCTGATTGCTAGAATTCAGAAGCAAATGGACACAAAGGAGCATGGTTGGCTGGTCCCACAATCCCCACATCTTCTTTAATCTCACCCTTGAGAAGAATAACTGATGATCGATGGAACTGGACAACTCTTGCCTTAAAGGAGAGTGTACCTGCCTGGCTTGGAGTGGGAGATGCCAGCCAAGGGAGATTTTCATCCATAAGGAAACAGCTCCACGTGTGTGAATGAAATGAGATGTGAGACAAATTCCTAAAGCTTACATGAGCATAACCACTGCTCTCTAAATGTATCTGAGTTTCTACTGATGTGAACAGGTCAGATATACCTTGTTCACTCTTTTTTGATCTCTTTTATTTTTTCTGGCTCACTCCCTTTCAGCATGTGGCATTTAGGTACCCTGGAGTGAAGCACCCAAACACAAGTCAATAAACTTGCTGGATTAGTAGGGGATGATGGACATGTTTGGGGGGGATTTGTTGTGTGCCCCTTCTGAAAATGAGGTAGAGCCACTAACACAGTACAGAATGACTGTTTTGAAGATCCTCGACAGGATCAGATCTCATGTTTTGCAAAACTCTTTTTTCTCCTCCCCATAACTTACTCTACTACTTTGTTGTGTTTCTTGCAACCAGTTCTCACAGTGAATATCTCTTTAGCGGTCCTAGACTGATCACTCATGTGATTCTTTAGCTACCTGCTAAAAGGAAAACAAAACAAAACAAAAAACCAAACAAACAAAAAAAAAAACCCACCAACCCAAACAAACAAACAAACGAAAAAGCAGAGAATCTCATTTCTTCACTCACCAAAGAGTCCCCTGCCTCCCTTTCCATCACTGCATTTCTAGAAGCTCTTTTCCTCCTTTTTATTTCAGTCCTGGGTGTCCCCTGAGTTCCATGATTGCATTCAAAACAGACACGACGACATTATGAAGCATTAAACTAATGGCATTTGAGACCATTTTTCTCCTGTAAACCATTACAACGTCCCTGGAATGGCTGGCAGAGGGCTAAGCCCCAGCGCTGCCATACAGGGTTGCATCTCTCTCTGCCATTCCGTACCCACTTTGGGATTCAAGGTGCCATCTCTTGTGCTGCTCTCACTGTAACAGTCCCCAAGAAAGCTGTTTTGATCTTCAGATGGGTTGTTTGGCATGACCATAATGACAAATATGCGAATGGGGGGTTAACTATGAATTGCAAAGTACCCATCAAATCCCCAGGGTGGAGAGGAATATATCTTCCTTCACACCCTTTTGATGTATAGTTAATTACACAAATCTGGAACTGTTACCATGTGCAAACATGGTGAAAATTGACTTTCTAAGCCATCCCTGGCCCCTTTGCATATGTCACTCGTTCTTGCCCAGTACTCCGCTGTGCTCTGTCTGTACACACACAAATATACAATCGGGGCTGGTTTAGACCCTTTTTTAATAACCCAGCACTATAAAATGTTGGAGGGATAGAATGGAATGTAGCATCTTTCAGGTCTGATACAGCTTTTTTAAAAAGGAGAAAAAACTTATTTTATATTGGTTGTTCTTTCTCTTGCCCAAATAAAAGCTTTAGCACAGCTTGAAAGGGTTGCATGTGCTGAAATGTAGCCCAAGGATATGTGTTATTATCCATCCCCTCTTGACCAGCAGGGTCTCAGCTCTCTCTCCCTTTCAGCCTTTTGTTTGAACAGATGGGATTGGGGAACGGAGGGAAAGAAAGGCAGTCTGTTCTCATTAACGCTCCCAGTACACAAACACAAACCTGAGCACAGGGGACCTACAGAACAGGACTGCTTCCACTCCACACACATCCACTGAGACCATATGTACCCGCACACAAAGGCAGACAGAAGACCCACATTGAGCCAGCTACTAGGCATTTACCAACGATGACTCCTCACCAACTAATTAAAACCATTTTTCCCCAAAAAAAAAAGCCCTCATAGGTAATTTCCTTCTTATTCAGCTTCACGATTTAAAAAAATAACCTTCAACTGATGCTGAGGCTGTTTTAAAAGAACAATTGTCATCAAATCAGTCTAAAACCTGAGCTGGGAGCATTTGTTGTGTCTTGGTCTGATGTGAGCTATGTGAAGAGGTTTCAGGCTGAATCTGCCTGACCAGGGTTGAGGTTCATCCAGCCCAAGGGCCATGGCTGCTTCTTCTGAGGTCCTCAAAACCATGCTGGTGGCCATGGTGGATTACTTGTCCATTGAGAACATCTCCTCACAAACCCTGTGGTCAGGGTAGACTGTAACACTCCAAAGCTGGTTGATGGTTGGACTCAATGATCTTAGAGGTCTCTTCCAACTGAAACAATTCTATGATACTATGATTCCTGTTTCTGTCACGGCTCTTGCATATTTGTCCATATTTACTGATAAAGCTCTTGGAAGTACCATTTAAACAAACATGATGCTTTTGGGGCAATTGTGCATGGTTGTTGACCTCAGTGATCTCTTGTGGCAGCAAATGCCTAGATTGACAGCATGTGGGGAAACACCTCCTTCAGGCAAAGTTTGACTCCTGATTTTGGAGAAAGACAAGCAGCACCAAAATCTGCCGCCTAGTGGCTCACCACTCTGTGGCATCTGAAAAGATCTGCAGTCTATGACAAAACCAAACTCACTTGAACTACCTTGGCTTGCAAAGATGGGGAGGTGGGGTGGCTTGCTCAGCACTTTGCTGCAAAATACGCATCCATCATGGGTGCGTGGCACACATAGATGGCTACTGCAGCACATATGGCACAGGGCAACTCATTAAGCTGCTGCACTGCAGCCACATGCCGGGCTCAGACTATGCTTGGAGCCATGGCAGAGCAGGTCTCTGGCCAAGAACAGCAAGCTCTTCCAGATACAGAACTTGACCTGTTCTCCTTCCCAGGTGGCAAGACTTAACTGCCATGTGGAAAGGGTTTCTGGGCAACTCGTGTCTCACTGCCTCCTGTTTCCTCTCCAAGTCAACTCTGTCTCAAATCATGCCCACCTGCCCTCCCCAGCTCTACCTGGAGTCTGGTCTGCATCTGCTTAACAAGGAGCCCCCAAATCAGTAGCATGACAGGCACTTGGCAGCTCTGGAACAAGTACTCTGAAAAGAAGTAGAGTGAGTAACCAATTCCCCCCAATAGAGTCATTGGTTAAAGCTCACAATCATTTGATGATACCTCCCCCAGAGCCTTGCTGTACTCTAACAAACATCATATCTTTATCTAGTTGTCATGTAACAAGGTGAGAGCAGCTCTCCTCTAGCCACAGAAGACCACTGTGAGCTGGAGATAGGGTAGGCTCTTTCCTCAAGTGTATAAGAAAACACCTGTGTATTATGTCCATCAGCAGGTAGATCTATTTCATTACAGTCCCAGGCATTGGACATGTAGTCTCAAGAAAAGAGCTGTCATTTTTGTTCTCAAGGTATTGCAAGTGCACAGAATGCAGACCAGAAATGAAGTGGCTCTCCCCACAGGGCTGTTTGCAGAAAGATCGCAGTGGGGGCCAAGGAGGAGAAGCAGTAGTGCCTCTGCTTGGAAGCTCCCATGAGCTCCCTGGGCATGCAGAGGCAAGTTTCCAGAGCTGTACACATCCTCTGAACATCATCACACTGTCATGTGTGTTTCAGGTTATTGCCAGCAGATGAGTGTCTGGCAAGACACACTCTGATCACTTTTTTCCATGCACAGTTGCCCAGTTTCTGCAAATAAGAGCAGTAGAGGCAGAGTCTAAATGCAGCCCCACTGCTACCCTGCCATGGACTGGCACAGCACAAGCTAAACACTTCCAGGTGGCACTGTGGGTGGTAAGCCCAGGCTGCACTTGAGCAACACCACGAAGTTGCAGGCCTGTGTGCTAGCTCCAGAGCAAGCCACCTCAGGCCGGACTGCTCTTATTAAATGAAGCACAGCTTGGGTCCTGAAGCAGGATCACTTCAGCATGGAGCAGAGCACAGCTAATAAACCTCAATGGGCCTGAATTCATGGCAAGTACGTGCAGCATAGTCCTCCTCAGGTCACTGCCAGTGAAGGCAGTGAACTGAGCACAACAAAAGGAGTCAGAGCCAGGACACATCATTTGGTACAAAGCAATGTTTGGGATAAATCCTCTTGTATCTCTATAGTACACCTACCAGCACTCCCAGTCCAGGGCCAGGGCTGCAGTGCACTAATACCTACAGTTAGCAACATTCCTGTAAGGTCTGGCCACACCTCACAAGCCACAAACATCAGCTTTATTTGCACAGCACTTTAGGCAGGCAAAGGTTAGCAGAAGAGGCCAAACCACCAAACTCCATTTTCAGCAGCCTGTAAGAACAACATTGTTATCTCCAGGCTGACACTCTACCCATTAGCACATCTGCGTGGCACCAGCAATAGAAAATGGATCCCGCTCTTAAAAACCCATGGAGAATGGGGTTTATAAGGAGTATAATACAGAATACAGTATAATATAGTATAATACAGAAAAATAAAAATGTAATATTCAGAAGGGTCAGTTGAGCTCTAAGAGTACTGAGGTTCCCTAGTTTTCCTTTTTTTGGTTGAGGTAATTCTACAAATTCAACTCCTGTCTTCACTTCACACCAGAAAAGCAGCCTGATATTTGAAGTTTCACACCTAACAGAAACTAAATGGGGGAAAAAAAAAAAAAATGAAACAGGATTCAGATCAGTGGAAATATTTTGCTTCACCTTAAAGAAACAGCTTAAGTGACAAGCTGCTTGAAAAGGAAATACTGAAACAGAACATTTCAATAATTTGGATATGTTCCACCTTTAATTTACACACGGGAGAAAAGTTCCTGCATGCAATCAAGAGGGGCTCACAGTGCAGCTGCAAAGACAGCAAATGGCTTGGGCTGCGAGTCATCCTGCTTCTGTTACACTGTGCCATAGGAAGGTTGATCAAACTCCTCTCTGTAGCTGTTTCAAAAATGTCCCAAACCTACAAAGGAAAGCCCAATGTGATCCTCTTCATAGTAGCTATACCTATTCCCTGTGTAGCTGCTACTGGCCAAGCTTGGAAACGTGACGTTGAAACAGCTCTTCAGTCCTGTAAAGTTGTCACAAAATTGCACATAATGTTTTGCTGTACTGAGCTAGCAAGAAGGCAGCCAACAGTGTTCTGAGATGCCAGAACAGGTGTGGCCAGCATGTCAAGGGAAGTTCTCCTCTGCCTCTACTCTGCATTGGTGAGCTTACACCTGGAATATTGTGTCCAGTTCCATGCTCCCCAGTTTGACAGGGACAGGAAACTACTGGAGAGAGTCCAACAGAGGGCCATGAAGGTGACGAGAGAACTGGAGCATCCTTCTTACGAGGAGAAGCTGAGAGACTTGAGACTGTTTAGTATGGAAAAGAGTAGACTGAGAGCATATCTTATCAATGCTTATCAATATCTAAAGGGTAGAGGTCAAGAGGATGGGGTTGGGCTCTCTTCAGTTGTGCCCAGTGATAGGACAAGGGGCAATGGGTACAAACTAGAACACACTAGGTTTCACTTGAACTTAAGGAAGAGCTTCTCTCCTTTTAGAGTACCAGAGGACTGGACCAGGCTGGCCAGAGAGGTTGTGAAGTCTCTCTGGAGACTTTCAAAACCCACCTCAATGTGTTCCTGTGCAACCCACTTTAGATGAATCTGCTTTAGAAAGGGGCTGGACTAGATGATCTCTAGAGGTCTCTTCCAACCAGTATCATTCTGTCAATCTACATGATACACAAGAGAATGTCTTTCAGACCATCCGTACCTCAGAGCACAGGATAGCATTGTGCTACGGAACCTGCAGTGTCAAAGGACAGATCAGCCTGTGCTAGGCAATGTTCTGGTGCCACTAGTAAACCACTGCTTGAGTTCCACGCTTTCTTGGGCCAGCAGATGGTTGTGTCCTGCCATGTCCCAGCTCTCACATCCTTTCGGAAGCCTGGAACAAAAAATGGACACTCAGGATACTGTACTGTGATTCTATGACACCAGCACCAATGGCGTGGTGTCAGGAGGCCAAACTCTATATGCCACCTAGCAGTGAGGGGCTTACCAGTGGCACCAGTAACACTTCCTGGGCCTGTTTGGTCTGTCGGTGTAGATATACATCTTCATACTCAGCTGAAAGAAACCGAGGCATTACAAGTGGAGGCCAAGCAGAGTGCCCTCATTGGAAATAAAGCCATCCACATTCTCATTTGGATGAATGTGCACCTAGATATTTTGCCCTGTTTGAACCTGCTCCTACAGTTCCAGAGAGATGTTGAAAAACTTGGAAGCATCAACTAAGATGGTGACAAGCCTAGAGCACATAACCTTAGAGAACAGGTTATAGGAGTTGGGCTTGTACTTTGATGAAGGGAGGTTACTAGGTAGCGTAAAAGCAGAGAATAGATATTCAAAGATGATGGAGCTAAAGTCTCATAAGTCCTAGTTGCCCACAGGCTATGGAGGCAATGCAGGGAAGATGAAGCTCCTCAAAGGAGGCAGAGCGATTCAAGAGCCAGAGCTGCTGCAGGCAAAATGAGACTGCCCTCTCTCCTAAGTCTGCCTGGGATCAATAGCCAGAGGTCTCAGTTCAAGTCAAAGGTCAAGTGTTTTCACTGAAGTTCAGTAGTTGTGATAACTCTTCTGTGCAATAGAGGCTGCTCCAGAGATACCCCAGCTTGCAGGGATGCTTTTAAATAGGTTCTGGCTCTAGCTTTGCATTACTTTCCTCCATCTCCCTGCTTAATTCCCCTCCAAATGAATGTGGGACCATGGTGATCCTAATCCATCTACAGTGTTTCAACTTGGATCACAACTAACACAAAGGGGCTGGAGACCACCATATGGCAACTAGCTTTGAGCATATGTCCAAAGCCAAAAATTCCCTTCATCTGAATTCTGCAGAAATGTTGATATGGATGGAGATCTGAATCTTGTGTCTGGTTGATTCAAATACTCCTAGTGTCAATCTCCTGTTGATGGGGGAGGATGGGCTGGCTGCTGGACTGCAACTGTTAGCTGCTGCCAGTTCCTAGTATTTCAGCTCTGCCTAGCATGCCACTCTATTGTCACTGAAAAGCTGAAGCTGTAATGTTCAACTTGAATGGACCTTCAGCTTTGCTGCTTGAACCAGTTCCTACCTAACAGCTTGTTCTTGTTCCCAGTTACACAGAAAACCAAGGCACTTGGTATAGCTATAGCACTGACTGGGGTTACAAGCCAAGCTGTGAAAGAAAGGGAAAACTGAGGTGTGTAAGGAGATCCATCTGAAGATGAGCTTCACCTTGGTCCTTGCTCCTGGGCCCAGCTCCATATCAGCAGCAGTCACAAGAGCTCTGCTCCCCAGCAGCTGCCTCTGTGTATTTGCATTCAAGCCTTGCATATGAATGTGATTTAGTCCTCAGGAAAAACTCGATCCTTTGGTCTCAGATGGTGGGCGCCCAGGGAGGACAGCGGAGAGAACAAGTAGCCCATCTTGCAGTCCAAAATTAAATAAGATGGCTGGCCAGTGGCAGTGCTGGCAGGAGGAACCCCTCCTGTGCTGTCTGGACTACCTCCCAGAAGGGACAGCAAGGCCTGTGTAATCAGGCTCAGCTGGTAATCAGGCAGAGTCCAAACTAGCATAAAGACTAAATTATCCCTTAGTCCTTCCAGCTCAGGGGAAAGGATATTGATAGGGGAGGCAAGGATGGCTGCTGGACTGCAGCTGCCAGCAGCAGCCCATGCAGAGGGAGAAACATCTTTCCACCTAACCTGCCATTGTCATTCAAATAGCTGTCGCCTGGCATGCAAAGGGCCTCTACAAATCCCCAGTGCCCTGCTCTGCACCACACCAGCATGGCTGCGGGCACCCTGTGGCCCTTGGGGAGACATAGTGCCATCTGTGTCGCTGAGCTCACTGAGAGCTTGCTGAAGGCTCCACTGCCTGCTTGTTTGTTCACGTAGTTCCCCCAGACTTTCTCCTCTCTGTGAAACAGGGGAGTCATGCCAGGCTGAGTCAGCATGAACTGTGGGCCCAGCAGACATGACTAAACCTGAGCCCAACTGGGCAAGTAACCTGGTTTCCATCAGTGCTTGCAAAGTGTGCAATATCTCACTATGGGAAAGGTATCCTGCTGGATTCAGACCTGGAAGAAGGGTTTACATCAACCCTTTAAATTTCAGTAGATCCATCCCTACCCATTAAACCACAGCCTTCAAAGTTCCACAAGCATCTTTAAATGACAAGGTTTCAATTTTAAAAAAATAGATCTCTGTGTGTTCGGTTGGGAGAGGGCAGTTGTCACTTTTCACATGGAATCACATAATGTTAGGAGTTGAAAGGGACCCCTGGAGATCATCTAGTCCAACCCTGCTGCTGAAGCAACCTAGAGCAAGTTGCACAAGTGGGTTTTGAAAGTCTCCAGAGAAGGAGACTCCACATCATCTCTGGGCAGTTTGGTCCCGTGCTCTGGCATCCTCAAAATACTTTTTCATTGAAGTGAAACCTCCTGTGTTGTACTTTGCATCCACTACTTCTTGTCCTGTCACTGGGCACCACCAAAAATAGCCAGCTCCAACCTCTTCACCTCTACCCTTTACATATTAATAAGTATTGACAAACACCACCCCCCACCCCCCCCCAGTCTTCTCTTTTCCAGGCTAAAAAGCCCCAGGTCTCTCAGCCTCTCCTTGTGAAAAGCGAACTCCAGTGCCCTAATCATCTTTGAGACTAAACTCACACCTAGTATTGTGACTTCAAACGACCATCTACAACTGCTGGGACTGGGAGGAACCTTAGGTTTTAAAAATGGAAAGCCAAGACCTGAATTTCACACACACTCAAAGGTCCACCGACTCTCAGCTGCTCCTTCTCATACTGCTGCCACTATGTTGACTGAGCAAACACTGTTTATTAGGACCACAATATAGACCAGACTTCTGAAAATGTCTTGGTTACAATACTACCCAACAAAACAAAGTTCTTGAACTGGACCTGCTTTCTGATCTAGATTGTGATGCAGCTACTCTAAAGTGTTGCCAGCACAGCACAGCAAGTGGCCATCAGACAAATGACATTACAAGTCAGGAAGCTCTGAGCTGGCAAAGCAGGTGAGGAAGAACATAATAGAATGCTTCAAATCCACTGCCCTCTGGCAGTGAGTTGCAACATCTTTCACTAGATCATGTTGTTCAGAGTCCTGTCCAACTTGATCTTGAATACTTCCAGGGATGGGAGATCTGCCACTTCTCAATGTTCCAATGTTTAACCACCATAACTATAAATTTTTTTTTCCCTTTTATCTAGTTTAAATCTGCCCTCTTTTACCTTAAAATCATTACACTGTTGTCTTGTCACAACAGGCTAAGAAGCTTGTCCCCATCTTTCTTGTAGGTCCCCTGTAAGTATTGAAGGGCCGCAATAAAGTCTCCTTGGAGCCTTCTCTTCTCCAGGCTGAACAACCCCAACTCTTTCAACCTTTCCTCTGCTCATTTTTGTGGCCTCCTCTGAAACTGATCCAACAAGCCCATATGCTTCCTATGCTGAGGGCTCCAGAGCTGGACATGGTACTTTAGGGGAGGTCTCACCAGAGCCCAAGGGCAGTCACCTCCTTCGACCTGGCGCCCACGCTGCTGGGCTGTGAGCACACATTGCCAGTTCATATGCAGCTTTTCACTCACTGGAACTCTCAAGTCCTTCTTTGTCAGGGCTGCTCTCAATCCCTTTATCTCCCAGCCTGTACTGATACTAGGGATTACGCTGGCCAAGGTGCACAGCCTTGTACTTGGCCTTGTTGAACCTCATGAAGTTCACATGGGTCTCTTTCTCAAGTTTGTCCAGCTCCTCCTGGATGGATCCCATACCTCAGACCTGTCAACCACACCTCTCAGCCTGGTGTCATCTGCAAACGTGCTGAGGACATACTCGATCCTAGTATGTCACTGATGAAGATATTAAACAGCAGTAGTTGCAGTATGGGCCCCCGATGGACAGCACTTCACCGATCTTCACCTGGAGATATTCCGTACGACACCATGGCGGCTGCTGCTTCCAGGCCCTCAGCAGGAGGCGATTTGATCCAGCGGGCGGGGCAGGAAAAACAGGCCAGGCAGGGCACGGGAGGCCTACGGCCCCCCTTAACGGCAGGCTGCCGCCAGAGCGGGGCGGGCAGCAGGCAGCGCCACTCACGGAGCGGTGGCTCCACCTGGCGGCCAGTGGCGGACGCTGTCAAGGCCCTCACACTACCGGGAAGGAGAGAGGAGGGAAATAGGGATGACGGCTGGTTGCCCAGCCGTGGTTTCCTAGGTGAACGAGTAGAATCACAGAGCTGTAAGATCATTTCGGTTGGAGAAGACCTTTAAGATTACTGAGACCAACTGTTAATGCAGCACTGCCAGGCCTCCACTAAGCCATATTCCTCAGCACCACATCTCTTGTGCCTTTCAAACGCCTCCAGGGATGGAGATGCAACCACCTCCCTGGGGAGCCTGTTTCAGTACTTAAAAACCTATTCAGTGAAGAACTTTCTTCTAATTTACAATTTAAACCTCCCCTGGTGCAACTTGAAGTCATTTCCTATGTCGCATCACTTGTTACTAGGCAGAAGAGACTGACCCCCACCTCACTTACAATCTCCTTTCAAGGACCTGTAGACAGCAATAAGGTCTCCCCTCAGCCTCCTTTTGCCCAGACTAAACAGCTCCAGTTCCCTCAAAGCTGCTCCTCACAAGACCTGTTCCCCAGACCCTTTAACATATTTGTTGCTTATCTCTGGACATTCTCCAGTACCTCAATATCTTTCTGGTAGTGAGGGCCCCAAAATTAGACCCAGTACTCAAGGCGTGGCCTCACCAGTGCTGGTTACAGGAGTACAACCACTTCCTTGGCCCTGCTGGCCACACTTTTCCTGATACAGGCCAGGATGCTGTTGATCTTTGTGGCCACCTGGGCACATGCTGGCACATGTACATCCAGCTGCAGAACACCACCCCCAGGTCTTTGTCTGCTGGGCAGCTTTCCTGCCACATTCTCCCAAGCCTGCAGCATTGCATGGGGTTGTTGTGACCTGAATGCAGGATCTGGCACTTGACCTATTCGCATTGCTGTGTGGGTAACAGCTGCCTGCATTGTTGTCTCAATTATCTAACCAGCACAGAAGTTATTATCAGAAACTGATTAGAAGATGAAGGTCTCAAATATATGAAAGAATACCTACAGACTTTGTGAGGAAAGGTGGCCAGAGGTAGAAGCTGGGTTATTGAATTGCACTGCAATCTGTAGCCCACACAGTGTGAATCTAGACAGACATCTTCATGAAGCAAAGGTTTGTCTACATTACTCTGTGAAAACGTGGCCTATGTGTATGCTGACCAGAAACATCAGAAAATCTTCACTGTGAGTGGTGAGACACTGAAATGTTGCCAAGAGAAGTTGTGGATAACCTCTTCCTGGAAGTGTTCAAAAGGGCAAGTTGGACAGGGCTTTGAGTAACCAGACCTTGTGGAAGAGGACTCTGTTCATGACAGTGTGGTTGGAACTAGATGATCTTTAGGGGGGTTCCTTCCAACCCAAACCATTCTAATAATTTGATGATTCTGCATTGTCTCAGTGTGTCCCTCACTGTTAACTGCAGCAACTAGTCCTGTGTTTGTACAGCATCTACCATGGGGGATGTCTCTCAGAGCCAGGCTTCTCCATGCACTAAGAGTGCACGATGGAGTATACTTGTTTTCTTATTTAAGGAAGCAAACCCTGCAGGACTTTAGAAACAGGTCAAGAACAGAGAAGTCAAGTACAGCAGGCTGAAAAGAACTACAGGACAACCTGACTCAGAGATTGTGTTCATCCCACCACTTTGCCTGTGTCAAAAGACATGGAGAGACCAGTTTCTGTCACTTGCAGCAGTAGGAACTCCACCATGTAAGTGACACAGGAGGCTATATCCCACCACATAGGAGACTCAAGGGCCCCTAGTACAGTCTGATGATCTGGTCACCCTGTAGTAGCTGCCTTCAGTCTTCTGTCAACTCCAAATTAAAACAAAGTTACTTTCAAGTTTCAGAGTTTGGGCCCTAACACTTGTGTAACCGGGCACTGAGTCTACAAGAAAAAAATAGCCTCAATCAGTTACAAGAATGCTCCCTAGAAGAGACTTCATTCATTAGAATTTGCTGATGTGTATGTAGTTGATAATTTGTCGATGACTGGACATACACTTCTAACCAGCTCAGCCTATCCATTGCAAATCAGTCACTAATAGAGGAGAGAAGAATCCTGTTATATTAATTATGTTGTATCATTTAAGAAGCTTTGTCTAGTTAAATCTTGAAGGACCTTCAGGAGTTTGGCTCTGATCCAGGAAAATAGTGACCCACATGCTTAACTTCTATCACAAGGGCAGACCTAATAGGGTGCAAAATTAAGCACAGTCCTGAGTGTTTTCTCTGGGTTTAGGGCTATACAGGCTAATGCTTCTGAGCTCCTCAATTCAAGAGAGATGTTGAGGTACTGGAACACATCCAGAGAAGGGTGATGAAGCTGGTGAGAGGCCTGGAGCACAGACCTGTGAGGAGAGGCTGAGGGAGTTGGGGGTGTGCAGCCTGGAGAAGAGGAGGCTCAGGGTAGACCTTATTGCTGTCTACAACTACCTGAAAGGAGGTTGTAGGCAGGTGGGGTTGGTCTCTCCTCCCAGGCAACCAGCAACAGAACGAGGAGACACAGTCTCAAGTTGTGACAGGGGAAGTATAGGTTGGATGTTAGGAGGAAGTTCTTGACAGAGAGAGAGATTGGCATTGGAATGGGCTGCCCAGGAAGGTGGTGGAGTCACCATCCCTGGAGGTGTTCAAGAAAAGACTGGATGAGGCACTTAGTGCCATGGTCTAGTTGATTGGCTAGGGCTGGGTGATAGGTTGGACTGGATGAGCTTGGAGGTCTCTTCCCACCTGGTTGATATGATTCTATGATTCCGAGAAGGTCAGTATCTTGCAGCATATCAGCATCACTGGGGAGATGGATGGGGTGCTGCTTCCTAATTTTACTTACGGTAAGGAATTCCCCATCGGTGTCCAGTAATTTACAGGCAGAAAAATAATCCAACCTACTGTCACTGGGTAGCTATAGATAGCAGATGGTCATAGTGCTTGGTTCACTGGAGTTCTCCAAGTCTTTCAGGGCCTGAGGACTGTGGGCAGGTTTGGCTGCTCCTGCACCCTCTCCCTGAGTATCAGACTCACCGGGTTACCTTCACAATACTTCTAGCAAATGCAGAGCTCTAGAGCCTGATACTCAAGCAGTGGTCCAACCGACCGCTCCAGCAACATAAGAGCATCCAAGACACAGGCTAAGGAAGGAAAATTTGGATGAAAATAAAAATATATTGCAATTGAAGCACAAAATAAGTGTTTCCACTGTTTTATCAGAACAGTTCTATCAAATTAAAGCACAGTTGTGAAGTCCTTTATTACATGGTATACACTTTCTGCCACTACAGAATTTTAGATCTATTTTTTAATTTACACTCCAATTAATGTCATTGAGGGTCTGCCTGAGACAGTTCATAGGTAGTCTTCCCCTCTTTGACATGTGTAGTTACCTGGTTTATGCTATCAACATAAATGTATATGTCCACAACACCTGGGAGTCAAAAGGGTGTACTTCAGACTTAGGTACCTGCAGTCTTCAGCGGATTTGAAAACCACTGCATACAACACTGAATCAGGGCCTCTCCCAGTTGTTTTAGCTGCCTGAACTCTGTTTTGTGACTCTGATCTGGACAAACAGATACCAAAATGAACTGTAAGGGCAAAATCACATCTTTGGAAGACTAGTCCCCAATATCTAATTGTTGATCTAACCCTGCAAAATCTGCAAATGCAGTAGTGATCCAGAAATAACTGCAGTCTGAATTTGGTCTTTAAAAGGACATCATGTTCATAGATCTGCAGGTTTTAACTCAGACAAAACAGTAATATAAGTAGTCCAGGAAAATGCCACTTTATACCAAGGCAGGCATTTGTGTCTTTGTCAAAACATCCCAGACAGTGCAAAGAAAGCTCCATAATTCTCCTGGGGATCCTTCCCTCTCTACTAGAGTGAAATGGAAGAAAACAAACCAAAACAAATCAAACCACACAGGAGGGAGAAAAAAAAAAAAAAAAAAAAAAAAAAAGAAAGTCAGGGTAAAGATTCTGACCAGGGAAGAATCATTTTCTTTATTGACTTTAAGCTACCTTTGTTTCTTTCTGATGGATGGTAGGAACAGAGCAGAGTCTGCTGTGCTAGATCATTTTAGATCCTCTTTTCACATATGACATTTTCCTAACTGTGCTAACTAACAGTATCTCCATCTCATGTTACTCTATCCCTGCCCTGTATATCCACACCTGCTAATCTGGGTAGCTTTGTAGGAGCTTAGTTGCAGCCTTCCGCATGCAGATGCTACACATAGCCACGACGTGGGGCTCCCGAGAGGTGGAATAGATGAGTCTGCAGTGCTGGCACTTAACACTGTGCATGTGCTCTGAGACAGAAGAGGACAAAGAACACCAACATACAACCTCACTTCTTACCTAAAACCTGTCACATTCTCCAAGCTGATTTGTAACACCTGCCTCCAGCCTTCACTAGGGCTACAGCACTCAGTAAGAAACCTGCTGAGAGTGACATCAAAGTTTACTCTCCCTGTCATATCATAAAGAATATCTGAATTTTGGCCACAGGCTGGCATCTGAGGTTCTAATCTTGTCTTTGTTACAACTCCAGGTGGAGTGTACCACATTGTACAGCTGACAGCTGTACAAGTAAGTCCAAAGTCATATCTGGTGAAGTAGCAATGTCCTAGTTTTTGAGATCTTCCTTACCTGCAGGGGCGACTAAAACACACTTGAAGAAAAACTCTTCACTGGCCTGGAAATAGCCAGTCCCTCACAGGCACGTAGTGGCTCATGCTTTCCTAGCACCACTAGAGAAAGCCACACACCTCCTAGAGCTTACACCAGAAGCCAGGCAACATACCTCCCGAGCACCCTCTTTGCCCAGTTCTCTTCTGCCCCAGACTGGTTTTTCTGTGCTTTATACCTAGCAACCTCCAGGTCTTGTCTGCCAGCAGGTTAAAACAGAAAAGCACAAAATTGCTAGAGCCTAGCATGGATAGACACAGTTTCTCTCTTTTCTCCAGGAAAGTGCTAGGTGCATGTTTTTTGGTGTGTGTGGTTTTGTTTTGGTTTGTTTGTTTGTTTTTCCTCCAGGTTTTACAGGACATGGTTGGTGCAAGAGGCTGCTGCCAAGATCTCTTCTTCCAGCATGGCTTCTCTGAGGATTCAAGCCTCACCTCAGCCTCTAGTTCTCACCCTCCTACAGCAGCCACAGCCAATGGGCTAGGCAGAAGCACAGCTCATGCGTGGTGAGGCTAACTGCTGTACCTGAATTAGAAGACTCTTCAACAACACAAGCCAGTAACTCTTCAAGTGTGAGTGACAATTTCTAAGAGAGGTGCAAAGAGAGTCAAAATGAGATGTGAATTTTTCCTCCAGCTAAAAAGGTGCCATCCACCCCGGCAGCTCATTTTCAGTAAGGCAGAGATAAACCAATTCTCATTGTCAGCTGCAGCAGCTTTCAGCTGTCCCAGAGAAGCAAGGTGAAGTCTCCACCTTTTTGCTAAACTCCATCACATAGTTTGTGATTTTCAGGTCCTTTCATGGCTCTTGAAGGCAGGTTTCGTGCTATTACTCAAGCATTTCCACCTTCCATTTTCAAACCAAGAGGCTTTAACAGAGCTTTCCCCTCTTCTCTGCCTGCAGGTAAAAACTTGAACACCAGCAACAAGAAGCTGCCACGCTGCGGGTGAAAAAAAATACCACAAGCAATACACTATTCGAATCTCTGGTTTTCCAGATGACTTAATCATCTGAAGAAAGGGGACACCAGAGTCAATACTCTTGAATTTTTGGGAATGCTGTGTAACTGTAGCCCAGCTAACTACCAACATCTCTGGCTGCTTTTTTGCCAGTAAGACCTGTTTACATTGAAGAATTTGAATAAAAACATTGCCTGGCATTAAAAAAGGGCATGAACAGAGCATGCATAAGTGACTACCCATAAGACGTAAGTATTGCCTAGAAAGTTACTCACTCTAGAAACACAAGTGCCTGACAGGTGCCAGCAGGCTTTTTAGAGAGATTCAGTGCTATCTTAGACTGTACAAAGTCCAGTTAGAGAAGAGAGAGGTCAAAATGGAGCAGGAATTCATGAGCAGCAAATCCTTTCTGTCCCCTTACAAGATTAAGGAGTGCTCTAAGCTTGTCCAGTTCATCATCTGAAAGGAATGAGGTTCCTGGTGGCACAGTGAGCTCACCCCATCGCTTCCCAGCCCTGCCAACTGTGTCCCTGCAGGCGTCACAATCCGGACAGGAGAGGGGGAAGATTTTGAGGAGGAGGATGGGAGTGAAGTAGAGCTGAGTTGCCACTCCAGCACAACAGGTGTAAATCTGCTGGGTACAGCTCTGTCATCAGCAGCTGCTGGCGCCGTGTCCCTAAATTAAACACTCCTCCAATCATCAAGATGTTATTAAATATACCAATGCTCTCATAGTTAGGAGAAATCTGAGGTGCAAGCGGCACCCTAGACCTGGCCAGATCAACCCTGTCTGGTGGAGGATCCTCATTTCAGACCCCAGCCCAAGAGATCAGAGTGGACGCAGCACTGGTGCTTAATGCGTGCACTGGTGCATGCATGCAGAGACAGAGTTATGCTCGAACATACTGATCATGACCAAAGCTAGGCAGCAGTCCAGTGATCCTACCTTCTCCAAGAAAAAGGCAGGGGCCAAATGGATGCGGCCAGACTGTATGTACCCTAAGGGTTTCCAGAAGGAAACATACTCTGTCAGACCACGTGGTTTATTTATTTTATTTCAGTAATTATTTCTGTATCAGTAATTGCTGCAGTCCCTGAGCCAGAGCTCAACCTATCTTGGGGGTGCAACTTCGGGCCATGCTTTCTCACTGGCTCACGGCTTGGCTGTGGATCATTGGGGTTTTCACAGAAATCACCACAGCAGGTTGCCTTCAGATGTCCCTTGTCAGACTGCTGCATGAAGCAGTGGCTTCATCTGCTTCCAGCATCTGTCCTTTTCCTTTTCATTTTGACTTTATTGCCCTCCTTCCCATCCATGCCGATGGGCCCGTTTTCATGTGGCTTCAAAGCCCTTTCTCAGTGTGTAAGTTTTGTAAATCCTTTAGGAGGTAACTGCCTCAATCCTTATGGGACGGTCCTGGTTTTGACCTCCTAAAGTACTTTTTGACCTATATAAGATACAAGTGCCAGACTTCCCAAAGACTTAGAAATATGCAACAATCCCTATGAGGCAGTATAGAGCAGCTTTGCTTGCAGAGACACAATGTCTAAAAGCAAGACTTTTTTTGGTATGTCAGAGCCTCTACATGGCTTAGAGTGGGTCAGGACTCCTGCATCATCTCATTGTCCTTCCTTTACAACTTCTTTAAAATTTTGTGCAGGTCCTTTCATCTGTGCTGTATTTTCCTCCAAGAAAAATAGTAAAAGTCAGAAAATAGGAGGGTTTATTGCATCTTATTGTGACATGGCAGGTCTCTGAGCAATGCAGGCAAAATATGCAAAGCATCAAGTGCTGTAAAGGTCTCTGACAACTTAAAATGAAAAAAGACGGAGAAAGCACAAATGATACAACTTCTCTGCCTTGTACTTTTGTCATCGCTGACATTACTCATCAGAATACAGGCAGCGTAAAGCACCGTGAAGGGCTTGCCACCTTTCAGGGCTGAAGGGGAGGGAGAGAAAACAATTTTTATGCTGCAGAGCTTTCCTCAAGATGACAGCAATCCTCTTGATCTCCTTAGAAAGTCTCCCACCCTAATGACAGTAGTAGTTATTAGGAGATGTGACCTTGCTTGGCTTGCTAGTGGCAAAAAGCATATTTTCTGAATAGTCCTATCTTGCAAAACATACAAGGTCTTAGAAGCTTGAAAAGAGATTAGCTAAAGCAGAACCTTAAATCCTGAAGCTCTGGAAAGAAAGGCTCATTGAAGCATTTGGATCAGTGGTGGCTGGGGACCTCTCTTACCGCGTGAGCTAGAAAGGACAATGAAGGTGAGAGCAGCCAGGGTGGAGCACTGCAGCCACAGCCAGGATGGAAGAGTAGCAGGCAGATATCCCTCATTTATACTACTAGTAGGAAAAAAAAAGTCAACAAGAAGGAGATTCATCAGAATGTCCCCACTCAATATTTCTGAAGCCTGATGTGAAGGGAACTGTTTTGAGCACTTCTGTTGTACTGCTGTCACTGGCTACCTACCCTCACAAAAAACAAAGTAATATCCTACTTTTATGCATGTCAAGGGTGCTTTCGCAACCTACTTCTCTGGAATCAGGACTTTGCTCAAAGAGCCTAGAATAGTGGACAAACCCAGAGCAAGGTTTTCCTTTAATCCTTTTCATGTGAAGTTTTGAAAATTTTCAACAACATCAGCACCTGTCCAGGTGGATGGGCATTGAGGCCTGTTGGCTCATTTCTCAAAGGGCTTTCAGGTGAAGGGTAGGACGGTTTACCAGGGAAGACTACCACTGTGATTTCTAGAGGCTGGACCAAAAAATGGTTAAAGAGTCAGTGTTGAGAAGTTCAGCCTTGCAGCCAGCTTATGAGAGACTAACAGATGCCATCTTTGCCAGGGAATGAGATGAAGCGCATATGTTCCAGAACACAATGCTGCCCATGTCAATCCTTTGCATGGCACTGGCCAAAGAAAGAGGTAGCTAAATAGGATCAGGAAGACCTTGGACAGAAAGATAGCACAGAGCAGTAGTGAATCTCTGAGTGCAAAATTTAATATTTCAGAAGCTCTTTGCCCCTCTCCTCTTCTCCTTTGAAGAAACACTTTTGCTCCTGTCCTTCAGGGGGAAATCTGGCACAGAGAAACCTGATGTCAGTGTCCTGTAGGACATTCAGCAAAACTCAGACTCCCCAAATCCAAGAAATCCACATGTTATCCTTTTCTTGACAGTGAGTCCAAATCAAAATTCACAGTCTAAATATGGATGGACAGCTTTGAACTTGCAAGATTTGCTCTTGGGGCCAAGATGGACATGTTTCAGTGTGCAGCTATTGAGACCTAGAC
This sequence comes from Semnornis frantzii, assembly GCA_013399775.1. Taxonomy (NCBI): domain Eukaryota; kingdom Metazoa; phylum Chordata; class Aves; order Piciformes; family Ramphastidae; genus Semnornis; species Semnornis frantzii. The sequence goes on along the minus strand of VWYK01006756.1, from coordinate 83,054 downwards.
AGATAAAGAAAAGGTACATTACTCAGGGCCTTTGTCAGAGTATGGGGAGTCTGCTTTTGTCCTAGCTCTGATGCTGGCACCCTACATCACCCTGGGGAAAAAACGTATCCCTATTCTGACTCAAGTATTTAACTGCCATTTTGAACATCCCAAAATGTGAATCCAGGACTTCAGATCTGTATTGTCAGGATTACAAGGAGAACAGCTTTTAACTGCAATTCATTAAGAAATTCAAATGATACAGTTGTTCAGGTTGAGCGGTTAATCCTGAATGCCTCCACAAGTTCATCTCTTTATGTCAAACAGATTCTGCTTCCTGGGAAACATACAGCCATCTAGACCATTTCTGACATAGTGGACAAAGTATTTTGAATTGTCAATAGACACAACTAGAGCTAGAAGACCACAGGAAATGTCCACTGGATTTAGCATCAACAGTTCTATTGAGAATTTGAGTAGAGAAACAAAGGCATGTCACTGTGGCCACCATGACATCCAGTGTCAATCTGCTGGAGGAATTCCCTTTGGAATAGAGGTGAAGTCAAATAATCACAGATCTTTGGTACTCATGACATACACTTAAAATAAATGGGTCAAAGTCTAACAAGTCAACACTGTGAATGACCCCTCTTTTTTCTTCCTTTTATGGCAAAAACATTAAATGGGACTGTATCTATTTTTAGGTAGATTAAAAAAAAAATATTCAGACTAGAGAGAAAGCAACTCAAATATAACTTGAGTGATATGAAACTGGAGCAACTGCTGAAGATCTGCAAGATTAAAAGGAGGGCAGGAACCAGAAAGGTAGTTTTGAAGTAGTTGTGAACATTTCATTTTTACCGCTGTGTCTGATATAAACTTGCATTAAAACACACTTTGGTGCCAGCAGAAGCCTGCTCCTGCACCCATACTCCATGGAGTCCTTCAAAGGCGACAAACCAGCTTGGTTTGTGCCTGGTCATTTGCATGTTTAGTCCCTAGCTAGGAGTAAATTATAGTATTTACTCCAGCACCAATGACAGAAGGGGAATCAGGAAGAGGAGAGAAGGTCTACAGGTTGAAGTGAAAATAGATTTAATGAAACAGCCAAATTAATACCCATGTAAATACAAGATACATAAAGTTACACTCACCCCAGCAAATGTGCAGCAGTCACAATACCCAGGAAGGTATATCCCAAGAGCAGGACAAAGCAAGGAGAACAGGGCAAGAGGAAACCCTAACAAGAGACTCCTTTCTCAGTAAACCTCCCCCTCTATACCAAGTGTGATGCCCATGGTCTGGGATATACCTGTAGCCAACTCAGTTCAGCTGTTCTGGCTGACTTAGAACTGCTGATGGCCTGAAGCCTATGACTGGCCTGGAATTCTCTCCCAGCAAAACCAGGACATCATTCCACAAACTTGGTTGTGCATTTTACAGTCTAAACACGCAGTAAAATCCTGGGCAATTATTCCCACCCACCATGACACAAGTCTTGCATCTTCCACTAAAAGCAATCAGGTTTACTCAAGTTTGTCACATCTCCCTCTTGAAATGACCAGCCCTCAAAGATGCCTCAGTAGGGAGTGAATTTCTGAGGCTGGTTTGCTCTGCTTTTACCCAGAATCTTCAGGTTTCATCATCAGGACATCAAGTTGCAAGCAAACATTGGACTTCTGAAAATATACAGCCAAAAACTTAGAGGAGGTTTTGGAAATAGGATAATCATGGAAGCTGTTGCCTGCAGAGTTTCCTTCAGTATGCCCTGGGCTGTTGAGGTTGTGAGTCAAAGCTAAAGAGTACATGTGCTCTGAAGTCACCCAGGAAATGGTCATAATTGCTAAGAAATGCTCATCTTTTGCCCCACCATTGGAATATCCCAGCCATACGGGGGGAGCAGCTGTTTGGGAAGAGAGTTGCAGGCACCAAGAAGGGACATCACCTCCTTCCTACTGGGAAAGGAGCAAGGTTGTCATGGATCAACATGCAAGGAGGAGGCCTGATGAGGCCATGTGCCTGCACAACACTTTGGCAGCAGGGGGAGAATCGTGCCTCCTGTCAAGCTCTTCCCTGCCAGCCCCTCAGCATGCCCACATCAGCCTGGGTGCTGGCATGTGGCCAGCTGGCTTGCCTCCATCTGCCTGTTGCTGCCAGTCACAGGGCAGTGGTGACATCTCGGTCAGAGGAGGGGAAGAGGTGAAAGAGTGTGCCACCCAACCATCCTGCCCCAGCAGCACGGCACAGGCGATGCAGCAAAGCACCAGCTGGCACTGAGCTCCCAGGGAAGGGGGAACCAGTCACCATTCCCAGAAAATGAAGAGGAAGGACTATATGGGACTGCTGGCTGGGAAACGCAAGAGGGTTGTGTGAAAACCCGGCTTAGTGTCAGCAGGCAGGTCCCATTTGTTGGGAGGCCAAGCAGCAGTGGTGGAACATGTCCATCACCTAAGGAGAGGTCTGCCTCCTGCTCCAAAATTTTCACCAGCCTGGGCACATGCCTCCTGTCCTTCACTTCCCTTAGCCTGATAAGGTTTTAACCACTCACCACCGATGCCTGGGGCTCAGTAACTGCTGTGAGCATGGGAGGTCGTAATGTATGCAGCTTTGGGATCACACATCCAAGTGCCAGCAGTTCTCCTGGTACCCCACAGGCAGAGAAGGTGCTTCAGAAAAGTTTGAATGTCAAGCAGCAGCTTTGACCGATACCCCAGGAGAGAGGAGGAGGAGGGAGTCCCATGAGGGCTCACCTCCTTTGCTGCTGAGAAGACAGGACTTTTCCTCTGGCAGTGCAGATGAGGCTCTGAAACTATTTAGCCTGTGATGTTATCCAAAGCCTAATCACTGTGATGCCCAAGGGGTTACAAAGAGAGAAACCCTTATTAAAAAATGCAGTAAATACCTTCTATTTTTGTGAAGTCCTAGTAGGACAGGCTGTGCCTTGGTTCTCTGTAGCAGTGAAACCTGTCCATTTGCAAGCCCTGCCTGTGTATTCTCATCTTAAACTCCCTCTCTCTTGCTTGCTCCCTCTCTCTCAGATGATGTAGAGTGCCAGCAAGTCCCTCAATGGTGTCATATCTGTCCTTTTTATTCATTGCAGGGTTTATTTTTAGCCTGAAACAACTGCTTCCTAAAAATGGAGTTCCTAATGACACGGGAGCTGGACACAGCTATGTAAGGTATCCAGGGCTTGGCCTGACAGCTTCTCCTGTCTGTCTCTTTGTTGTAAGCCTAGGACAGCAAGTCTACTGCTCCCCATCAGCCTTCCAGCGTTTGGGCTGATCACTAGGAAGGCAGAAGAAAGAGAAAATCAGTTTGAACTTCACCTGGAGTCTTTGTTCTCCCTCTATTCCCAGATTAAGAAGGAGAGGAACATTTACCTGCCCTCTGCTGCACTCCAAGGGCTCCCTTATGAAGGTGATTTGTTGGATCCTGGCAGGTTTTTACCTGCTTTCCTGCTGCGAAGCAGAAGAGGGACTGAATTTCCCCACTTACGATGGGAAAGACCGAGTGATCGACCTGAATGAGAAGAATTACAAGCAGGCCCTGAAGAAGTATGACATGCTCTGCCTGCTTTTCCATGAGCCAGTGAGCTCTGACAAGATCTCCCAGAAGCAGTTCCAGATGACAGAGATGGTCCTGGAGGTAAGTGTTGCTTCATGTCCCAGCTGGGGTCAATACCACAGGGATGTTCGGAGATGTGGAGAGGAGACATGGGGCAGGACAGTCAAAGGGTCTTGTGCAGGGCAGTCTTGAGTGCTCAGAAGTTTAGGGTTTTTCACTTGAATTTAAGTGAGCTGCTGAGCTCTACAAAGCCTAGGGAAAAGCTTCTTTCGTGTTCTTTTGAGTTGTTTACTGAGAAATTGTCTTTCTGGATTGTGTGTCAGAACCACAGCCAATATCAAGTAACCTTGCAAACCTCTTCAACCTGAATTCAGCTTAGCTGAGCTTTCCCAGATCTCAGCGTAGATCTTAGTCCATAACTTTTAGATCCTTTGTTATTCCATGCAAGCCAGTAACCCCCTTGTATTCTGGATTCAATCCCATTTTGTATCCCACTAGGAGCAATCAGCCAAGAAGTCTTAACAAATTGTGCTGCAAATGGGCATCCTAGCTGCCCACCTCAAAAGCTCCCTGTTGGTGCAGCATTGGTTGCCTGCTTGGAATCAGTCTGTAGCCTCTTGTTAAAGCAATCATTTACTTCTGTGCTGAAACGATGAAAAAAAAAAAGAAAAGTGTTGCTAATTCTTTGGTGAAAGAATGACTAATTAATCTTCAGTAAAATAAACCACGGTAAAAACTGCGAAGTAGATCCATAGCATTCTTGTGGCGTAGCTGTATTCTAGGGAATCATGCAGCTGGAAGCCTGAATTGTTAGGTGTTTTTTTCCTTCCAGGAGCTTAGAAACACTCTCTCCTAACTAAAAGATACATTTGGAAGAAAACGAGAGTTTCAAAAGAGATGGATAAGCTTTATTTATCAGATCCAGAGAGAAAATGCTTTGCACCCCTAGGAGTATAGTGAAAGTGAAGTAGAAACTACAGCTGCTGAGAGCTAGGGCCTGAAGCAGTCTAATGTCAAGTTCAAAGTCCACTGACTCTCTCATTAAGCCTGGCAACAAGAAAGATTCAAAAACTGACCATATTTTACTCACCTGTCAGGAAGAAGTTGCTAGCTCTAGGTGAGCAATAAAATAACAATTGATAAAGAAAAGGGGGAAAAAGAAAAAAAAGAATAACACTGGAAGTCCTGTTGAAATGTTTAAGGTTGGTAGAATGATTGCATTTCTACTGAACAGGAGAATTATTTTGTGCTGAATAGATGGCAAATGATTGCTAAATATGTATTTATAGAAATCTGCCAGAAGCAGGTATCTGTTGTGTACTGCCATGCTAACAGTTTAGTCCCCATGCTAACAGTTTAGTCCCCATGCTAATGATTGGCCATTATCAAGGGTGTGATGGCTGCAACACTGTCTGGCTTCAAGCTTTTATTCTGCAGGGTTTGATTCAGCACTGAGTGCATTAGCTTAGGACTCCAGTGATTTGGTTTCCAATTGCTTCTCTGCCGTGGACTTCTTGTGTGACCTTGGGCAAGAGATCAAAGATCAGATCTGCAGCAGACTTTACATGGTGGTAGTGCTCCAGTCCTCTCATGCTCAGCTACTGGCTAACTGTGCCATGCAATAACTGGCACTTGTGGCTTTGACCTCAACATTTCCCAAGCACTTGCAATGCTGATTCAGTGCACATTTCAACATTTCGCAGCCTCCCCCACCCCCAAACTGGGAACTGCAGCAGCAACAATTTGACAGCTTCAGCACCAGAGTAATCTGCAGACTGAGCATTCCTTTGCCTCTGTCACCTGAGGGAAACAGACAGGTAGAGGGTCTCGGAAGACAACAAAGAAGATAGTATGTGTCTTTTCCAGCATAAAACACAGCCCAGAAAGGTGTTAGTGCTCCCCAAATCCCTAGCTTAAGCATAGGAGCACTGGTGAAAGGAGTGGGCATGCCAGGTTGTAGTCTGCTCCTTCTTGTGACAGCTTTCACCACTCTCAGCTCAAATAGTAAAGTGTTGTGTTGTAGGGATCACTCTTGATATCCTCTGCCAGAGGTCATCCAAATGTGGGACTTAGTCATGAGTTCACTAAGACAGAGAGAGGGAAAGAAACATCTGCAGTGGCTCCATGACTGTGATGTGGAGCCATTAACGCCAGGGCAATGATCTGCCTGGGGGCAGCCTCCCTGGAAGCAGTCAGCAGCTGAACCCAGCTCCCCCATAATGTGAGCCAGTACTTGGAGTAGTGAGCTGCTAGGTAGGCACAGAAGCAGTGACAGGGCCACTCCTCCCAGCCAAAACTGGAAAACGTTTACTCAGGAAGGTTTTATGTATCTAATTTCAGTAGAGAGTTCAGGGCTCTGGGTGCTGAAGGCTCTTTATGCCTGAAACAAGGTACCTAAGAGACAAACATTCCTTGGTCTTCCCTGCAGGCCAACTGGGGAGTTCCCAGCTTAGCTTGCTGCCTACAGCAAGACGCCTTTCTGGAACATCTCATGTTTTTCTACCTTACTGCACTGAGAATTTACCTTTTGACTTAAAACAAGAGATGTTGCTTCCACAGCCTGGGAAATATCATATCCTTAGTCTCCCATCCATAAAATGGCACTGGTCTCCATCACTACTACTAATTGGAAACCTTCATCCAAAACACAGGCTGGTGTGGAACTAAACAAATATCTGAGCTGGGTGGTTAAGGGTTATGTCCTGATTCCTGATGAGACTATGTGTGCATATGTGCTTGATGGATGCTAAGTCTGGAAAAAAAACAAGTACTCTGCCTTTTCTGTTTCTCCCACATATATCTTTCTAATTCTAAAGAGCAGAAGAAGTATCTTAGACACTAAAAAAA
>VWYK01006756.1:50520-74071 GCA_013399775.1 Semnornis frantzii | reverse complement strand
GATAGTAGCTACCTGTAGTTTGAGAGCGAAAGACAGATTTTGAATCCAGCAAAAGGCAAAGGTTTATCTGTAAGGTCTACCTCCCTTGTTCACTTGAGACAAAGGATTTATTTTCAGGCGTTGAAAATACTGCAGCTTCCAGCTCAAGATGGAAAAACTAATGTAAAATAAGCTGGTCTGGGGGGTAGTTCCACCCAGATGGTCCCATGAGAGTTCAGAACCATGCAATACACAACAAAAAGTCCTTCTCTGCTTCTGATGCAATGCAGAAAAAAGATTTACAAGTTTAGGTCTGTATAGTTTATCTCAGAAATTCATCCTAGTTTATCCCCTCCTCTAGTTAGGGTATAAATATAAACATAGTGAATATAAATTCAAATCCAAGCTCTTTCTCTAAGTACCCTTCTGTTTGATTCACAAACACAGACTTCAGTCTGGACACATTCATGAGAGAGTCCCTCCACACAATTTCGTGGAGCGGATAGACACATTATACAAGACAAGTTGACTGAGTGTCAAAGAAACTGTTAGGTCTCTGGGTCCCTATAGAACAAGTACTCCAGGTGAGAGATGAAATGCACCTGGCTGGACATCTGTGTGAAGAAGCCTGTGTTTCAAGTGTCTTATTACATACCTGCAATAAAAGAAGATTTTTTTGTTTCCATGGTTACTAAAGCAGTGCCTTCCACTACGGAAAAGTTAATGGAAAAATAAGGAAGAAAGGCATCATAGAATCATAGAATCATTTTGGCTGGAAAAAGCCTTTAAGATCATTGAGTCCAACTGTCAACCCAACACCATCACAGCCATTACACCATGTCCTAAGGTGCCATGTCTTTCTTTTTTTTTTTTAACACTTCCAGAGACAATGACTCCACCACCTCCTTGAACAGTCTATTCCAATGCTTGACCATTCTTTCAGTAAAGAATTTTTTTTCTAATATCCAATCTAAACTTCCCCTTGGGCAATTTGAGGACATTTCTTCTCATTCTATCACCTGATACTAGGGAGAAGATACCAACACCCACCTCACTACAACCTCCATTCAGGTAGCTGTAGAGAATGAGAAGGTCTACCTTTAGCTTCCTTCTCTCCAGACTACACCCAGTTGCCCCTTCTGCTCCTCACAAGACCTCTTTTCCAGTGCCTTCATCAGCTTTGTTGCTCACGCAGCACAGAGCTCCTTTCCAATTTAGAAAAGGAGTGAAGGTGAAGATCATCATTAAGCAGCCCTGATAGCTCCTGCCATTTACACCACGCACTGCTGGGTGCTACCTGGTAAGGACAGGGTCTGGGAACAACCAAGCCTCTCTGGGAGCAGTTACTTTGGATCATCTTTTGTGCATGAAAACAGCTCCAAGGACAGCAAGCGCCAGCCCTTCATGTCAAGGTTGGAAAGCTTAGGAATATTGGGTTAGTCTGTCAGGAAAGCAGTCAGAGCGGTTACTGGACATGCAGCTGACTACTGTTTTCTGGCTCAGGTGGGGAAGTGTTGGTGAAGAATTGCTATAGAAAAACCCAGAGCTATTTCTGGCCTGTGTTCCAGAGCATGTGTTAAATGGCTCTTCTGCTCTGCTTGCCTTTCTCAAGACACTTCACCAGCTTTGTTGCCCTTCTCAGGACACACTCCAGCACCTTAATGTCTTTCTTGTAGTGAGTGGCTCAGTACTCAAGTTGTGGCCTCACCAGCACTGAGTGAGGGGGAAAGAAAAGGAGGAAGCGTACACTGATTGCTTTGCCCACGGAGATCATTTAAGTAGGTCTCAATTCACCAGCAGCTAGCAGAGCACTGGTTTTTAGCAATAGTACCTGGGAGGATTTCACTCACTGACATGTCAGTCACAAAACCAAGTTACAGATTGCTTCCCATTTTGTAGATGGACACACTGACATCCAGGGACAAGTGTGTGANAAAAAAAAAAAAAAGGATGCTTTATCTGTTATTACCCAATTTCTTTCTCTCCCTCTGTCACCTTGAACTGGGTGCAAGACTACCATCTAGTGTAAGACTCTGCTTGCAATGCCGTACCAATCTTTGAAAGACAACTTTATTAGCTACTGAAGTATGGTCAGAGAGAAGTCAGAACAGTGGTTCTCAGTGCAGAGACCAGCTCTAGTCCCAGGATCTAAAGAAAATCAAGCTGCTTTCTTTCAGAAATCCATAGAATCATAAAAATTTTTTGGTCACCCTCCTCACATTCTCCCTCAGAGTCACTCTCCTCTGAAGGAAGGCAAGTAGACATGTAATGATTTGCCTCCCACCAGACCATCTTTTTCTTGTGTTCTGCCATCTCTTATGCAGATGTCACCTGGAGACATGGCAGGTCCCTGTGAGCTTGGGTTCGCACTCTAACACAGCACAAGTCTGCGTCTGCTTAGCCTTTGCAGGTTTTCTCGGCCCTGATCTGAGGAGCTCTCCTCACCATCAATCTGTTGTAGACAACTTGTGCAGGCCATGCAAAAACTGGTCCCCACACTCTTTCTGTGTCGCTCCTGCCTTCAGAAATGCCATTGAGGAAATGTTGGAACCACTATCCTCTTCAGTTTTGTCCATCCTGCAACATTAGTCAGTCGGTTTCCCAAAAAAGTGCCAGCAAGGGTTCCCAATGCCTGCCTGTTGGGAGGGTTCCCAGGAGGCAGGGTTTCACTCTTGTCTAGTGAAGTGCCTTTGCCTCAGCCTGATTGAGTGGCCTCATTCAGTGGACATGTGTGGTGTTTACAGTCATCATTCAATGCTCTCTGCCCCCAACCTTGGCATTTCTCAGGAGCCTGCCCGCAGGCTATGGCAGCTGTCACTCTGCAAGGTAGACTGGGTATAGGTGGGCCATGATGTGCTTGCCCACCATGACCTTACTCCAGAGCTTGATCTTCCTGTGACTTTCATCTAAACCCAAGCTAATCAAAGCCTGTGAATACCCTTCCTTCATGCTTGAACTTCATTTGTGGGGAGAACAGAAAGGGGATATGAAAATTCTCTTTAAACACCCAAGAGGCAGAAGAGCTATTTAAGCGCAAAGCCTAAGGACAAATGGGCTATGAATAAACCAAGCTTGGAAACTAGGAAGTCCCTAATCACCAGAGGAGGAAGATCTCGAGGGGAAAACAGCCCAGTGAGTTTTAAATGGACAGTGACCAGATTGTGACAAAGATTAAATGACATGGTCCTGAGTTTGATGACCAAAGATACCATTTTGCAGCTTCTGTCCTTAAATATCAGGCACCCAGGCAAGGATTCTGTGGCCCAGGAAAGAAATTACTTAGCAAGGTCGTAGTTCTCCTGGTTTATTTTCCTTTGCACATTGGGATTTACCTACATACATGAGACAAAACCTTGCCCAAAGAAATAGAACGAGCAGCGACGATGGAGAACTCAGTTCCTGGGGAGGGGTGTGCAGAGCAAACATTTGCTCCTCCCCTCCCTGGCACCCCAGGAGGGCCAACGTTGCCTCCTAAACAGTGCTGATGGTGCTCATTCCTGCATGCTCTCTGGCACAGCTTTGGTGAAGACCAGCTGCTGCACATGATACGTCCTTTTTCCAGGAACTCTGTCCGGCCCTGGCGGGAGATGGACTGCTGTCAGCTAGCAGACCTCTGACACATCTAACCCTGTGCAAAGGAGGCTGCATATTTATAAAGCTTTCCTAAGTTCTTATTTCTCTGAGCTCACTCCTTGGGAATAAAGGCTTTTTATTGTCTCAAGGACTCCTCTATTTCTGCAGGGTCCCCACTCACTGATCCTTTCAGTGGATGCAGAGTGGGAGCTTCTGTCTCCTACCTACACCATCCTGGACTTTCCAAGGTTTCAGAGGTTCTGGTTCACACCCACTTGGTCAGAAACTCAAAAAATCTCTCATGTTACTGGGAGATGGAGGTGTAGGAATGTCATGGGTGAGTGAACAGAATAAATATCAATCATGATCCCCTTCTCCAGCAGTGAACAAAAGGAGCCAGCTTGTTCCCTGCATAGGCTTCATGACAGTGTCCGGTTTTTGATTTCAAAGCAGCTTCTCTGAGGCCAGAAAGGCAAGAAAGCAGTGATGGCTTCACTTTTGTCAAGAACAGCCCATAGACTGCACCTTTGGAACAGCCCCTAGACTGCACCTTTGGTTTCTATTTTGTCAAAGGGGAGTTTAGCAGGGTGGTCGCCAGACATCATTCCAGACTCCACAGCCTGGGTCAGAACATGCACACACACGCACACATCCCAGGCTGTCCTGGGTGTGTAAGCTGCCCGGCTGAATTGGCAAAACATCTGTGATGCAATGCCAGCAAGCACTGGCTGAGAGCAGTGGAAGGTGGCCCCTGCACCCTTGGGTGCTTGGTGGCACGGGCATCATCCCCAGTTAGCTCATGGCTGGGGAGGTTGCACTTTGGTTTACAGCTCGCTAAAATTAGGGATGTTCAGTGCAGATAAAAATACTACAAAAGCTATGTGAAACCTTTAGGGAGGCAGCCAGAGCACATCGTATATCTGACCAGGCTGATTGGCTGTGTGGCAATTCAAGTCCCAGGGTGGCTTTCTTGGAGTGTTACCTGTGAAAGCTACCTCCACGGGAGTGACCTTTAGGTGTTCCATATTTGGGGACTTGCCTTTTAGACCAAGGAGCAGTGATTTCTGGCAGGGCAGATTCAGCAATAAATAGCCTTTCTAGGCAGTTCAGGTGGTGGAAAAGGGCAGGAAGGTGAGATCAGTGTGCTCTTTCCTGTTCTCTGCTGCCAACAGAGTGGCTTCTCTAGTGGCAGCTGCTCAGCAAATTTCTGCCCCTTCACTTTGATTACCATTACACTTCAGGACCAACCTGAATTAAGCAAGAACCCAAAATGTTACTAGTGGGGTATGCATGGAAATGCTAGAACTCATAGTACAGCATTAGGAAGGAGATATAACCTCCTCTCCAACTGCCCACCAGCTTAAACAGCTGAGAAGCCAACAGTAGTATGAAGTCCTGAATAAAGATCAAAAGGGTTATTTTGGGGAAAATGCCCTAAATGTTTGCCATCTCCTCCTGTTTTTTATTAAGGAAAAGCAGGGGATATAACATTTGGGGATATAGAATAATCATCATCACATCAACCAGCTTCTAACCGTCAACATAAACTGCAGCTTTAAAGGATTTAGGAGAGTGACCTGGGTTAGGAACTGTCTCCCCCACACACCATTTGAAATTTACCAGACCAGCTCGGGGGGCTTTGAAGTAAGATGAAGCTATATATACAGCAAAGCAGAATTTACAAACATACATACACAATGTATTTACAAATATTTACGATTATATACAAATTAGAAAGAATACAGAAATCCAAATGCCCTCATGGACAAAGAAACTGCCCTGAAGGGGCTCAAAGCTACCCCTCTCTTTCTCCCTCTACTTTTTTCCCAGGCAGACGGACCAAACAAGCAGAAGGCATCAAAGCTTACGTTGTTTTCTATTAGCCAAGATTAATGGAAAGATATTAGAGCAGAGTTAAGAGGAAGTGATTAGATCCAGAGACAAAGCCCCCAGTGAGAGTGATTGTTTACATTTTGGCTTTTTTATCCCTCTCAGCAAACCAATGAACGATATAGACTTAATTATTTTCTTTTCACAACCCATGGTCTAATTTCTCTCATTAAAATATTCCGATATTCCAATAGCCTCAAACTAGCACAGAGAGCAGCAGTGGAGAACTGTAGGTTGCTTGAGGGGCACACCCCCATCATCTTCTGTTGCTTGAGTTTTGCTCTTCCACCACTTCCAGCTAGACAAACAGAAAGCTCACCATACTGAGGGATTATACTCATGACATCTCTAACAGAGGCCCAAATGTCCCCAGTGCTATGCTTCCCAGTCTGAGCAGCTGTGGAAGATGAGCAGGTGCTAGGTAAGTGAAAAGAAAGTCCAGGCCAGAAATCCACTGTCCGCAGAAATTTCACCGTCACTCGACAGTGAAAACTGACCACGATACTCACCCCTCCCGCTCCCATTTGTAACCTTCTCTGTTGTATTTGGTCTGCCATTTAGCAGCAAACCTGACACCAAGTGCCAGGTTTGCCATAGTGCTGTCCACAATTGGGATAGGCTTGCAATTGGGCAGCCGATGACACAGCTGCTCTATAACCTAGGATTTTAGAATGACCCTGTGATGCTTTCCAGCACCACACCTAGGTTCAGGTAGGTGTGAAGCCGAGATGTTCTGGCAGGTAATTGTTTCTCGCCACCTGAGGGAAGTGGGAGAAAAGGGGAGTGCTCCCAAACTCACAATTCCTTTTCCCAGGACATGGCTTTTGATCCTGCGGCTAGAAAATGTGCATTGCAAAGGCTTTATGCATGACAGGAAGACTGCAAAATGTGCATGGGAAATGAGATGGTAAGTTATTGGGATTTTTGCTCACATCTTCAGTGAGCTCTGCTTGCCTAAAGCTCGTGCTGTACCTTAGGGACGGCATGACCAGTTAGGTCCAGTTCTCCCAGGGCAGTTTCTCCTTTCCATCTCCCCATGCAGCTGTTGAAGCTAAATTACTCACTATAGAGGCTGACACAAAGGCAAAGGCTCTGGCTGACCAGGACTTCAAGCGATATGAATTTAAAGAGAGGAGGAGGAGGAGGAGGGGCTGTGTTCTTACATTACAACTGGTTCTGTCCCAAGGTCCTGAGCCAAGAGGGTTGTCAAGATTAGAAACTCTATCTGCATTCAAATCCCACTAGCATTATGGAATCAGAAAATACTGTAAGGGGATATATAAATGCTTGATACTGTAATGAGCAGAGGGCAACTAACCAAACTCCTGTGCTTCTGGCATACTCTGTATTTTACTACCTTGCAGGCCTCAAACATAGGTATGGGGATATGTCATCATCTAAGCACTGGTCAGACTCACCTGCTGCAGGAAAAAGCTAAGAAAGCAAAGGCAGGAGCAATGTCCAACTTGTACTTGAAAAAAATGCCATAGGTTCTGACACTCTGCAAAGTTCTCCTGTCTCTAGACACTGTCAAGTGAAAAGAGCTCCCAAGGGGCTCATGCTGCATGAAGATTTGCCCAGTGTGAGACTCCAGTGCTCTCCAAACGGGCACAGGCTGTACCCCTCACCAGATTTTCACCAGCATGAACAACCCAGCGTAGGAGATGGACTGCCTGCTTGTCTCTCAGCTCCATCCCTGCAGGTGCATGCAGATGCTGTGCACAAGCACTCGGCCATAGACACACATTGTTCACACAGAATCACAGGATAGTAAGGGTTGGAAGGGACCCCTAACCCCAGTCCAACCCTTCTGCTAAGGTAGGTCCACCTAGATCGGGTTGCACAAGAACATGTCCAGGCAGATTTGGAAAGTCTCCAGAGAAGACTCTGCAACCTCTCTGGGCAGCCTGGTCCAGTGCTCCAGCTCCCTCGGAGGAAAGTTTCTCCTTAAGGTCGAGTGAAACCTCCTGTGTTCTAATTTGCACCCCTTGCCCTCTAGCTGGGCACCACTGAAAAGAGCCCAGCCCCATCCTCTCAACCTCCACCCTTTGCATTGGCAAGATCCCCTCCCAGTCTCTTTTCCAGACTAAAGACCCCCAAGTCTCTCAGCCTCTCTTCATAAGAGAGAGGATTTGACATCTTCTGTTACACACAATGTCTTGAGATGAGCCTGTTCAGAGGAACATCTCCAAACACTCTGTGCCCATAGTATATACACTTCCTAGAGACAGTCTGGCTAGACACAGTCACATGAGCCCTGCCACCTCAACAGGCACACTCCCAGTGCTGCTGTGACCTTTTTTGCCTTAATACCCGATGAAGTGCACACTCCCACAGTATCACACAGACACTTTCATCTCATCACCCACTTTTTCTGGATACATTTACTCTTTCCCAGCACCCACTCCCCTCTGAAGAGCTACCTTGCATATGCTGCAGGCTGACATACATTGCTCTTGATCAATGCCTCCTTTCTTGCAAACATCTCCACCCTCATCCAACCACTTGTCTGTAGCAGGTGTTGCAGTTCTTCTTCAAATTTCTGAGCTTCTTCAAACACCCCCAAGACACTCAACCCATCTCCTGTGTGCAAGGGTCAAGAACTATTGAGCTTAAATTGCCTTAACTTCAGCGTGTGGCCAACATAGTTTCATGTGATTAGCTAGTTGGAGTGTGGAATGGACATGACTGAACAGCCTTTTCCCCTTGAGCTTTCCGTGTTTTACCTCTGGTTACAATGCAGCCAGAGCCTCGAATATCATCCCTAAGGAGCCCCTTGCTTGTCTACACAACTGCCAGCGAGAAGGAAAAGGCTGACAATGCCCTCAAAAGCTGATGATCCTACAGGTTCCATCCTGTTGTCCATTAAAGGCAGAACCCCATAGTGGAGAACAGAAAACAACTTTTCTCACCGCTGTACACTCAGAGGTGTCTACGAAACTCACAGAAAGTATCCATCTCCCCTTGCACTATTGGGCACCAGCTGCTCTCAGGTGCTTTAACGTAGACACCCATGGCCTGAGCCAGAAGATGGGATGCCAGATTGGCAGCAGATTGATGCTCAGCTGCCTTTTCAATTGCTGTGCAAACACAGAGAGTGCTGTGCCCCATTCATGTGGTACTCATTGTAAGCATAAGTGCTGAACATGAAGCCTTACCTTTATCTCAAGGCACTGGCAGAGAGCAAGGAAAGAGCAGTGAGTCCCTCTTGCCGGCATGACACAAGCACCTCTTTGGCCTTACATGCTGGCATTTACCAGTAAAGACAACAGACCAAGTAGCCAAGGGGGATCAAGTTCGTGGTGACATTGTGAAGGTTGGAGGAGAATAAGGCCTTTTGGAGGGCTTTGGTATAGATGCACCCACTCTGGGTGGAAGAGAGAAGACAGCCACAGCCTCTGTTACTCCCCTTTGCCCAAGCAAGTTCTCTGAGCCTTGACAACCAGGGTGCCTGCCATCATCACTCAGGATTTCAAGAAAAGGCTGGATGCTACCAGCATAGGGAGTTGGTTAGACACATGACATGCTGGTGTGTAGATGAGGGGCTGCCCCACAGCTTTTGCTCCCCAATGCCTTTAATCACTGCTCATTCTTACAGCAGCTAGGCACAGGCAGAGGCTATTTATAGTAGGGGAGCCAAGGGGCCACTGGGTGACATTCAAACTGGCTTTGAGGATGGGGGAGGGTGCCAAAATGGGTCCTGAGGGAGGGTGTTACTCATAAATCAGCCCTCCATCTCTCTGGCCACAGCTTTTCTTCTGCCCCCACTCTAGCCTCCCATATCTGAGTGGAGCCAGCTGTGCCCTAATAGGGATATTCCTGTTGCAGAGGCCCCCAACCCCTTGTCTCCCTTATTCCTCCCCTACCTAGTAGGGTTGGGTGAGGGGACAGCTAGGAAATCATCAGCATCAGAGGCATTCATGGAGCACAGAAGGAGAGGGAGGAGGAGAGGGCTCTTACAGCTGCTCGTTGACCTCAGAGCATCGTTACCACCTTGTAGGGTCTCTGTCATGCTTGTGGTGAGGCTAAGTTAGCCATCTGGTGGGTAAAGGGGCTCATTTCCCAGGGTCATTTCACCTCTGTGGAGCCCATTTGATATTCACAGGGTCTCACCCGGGGCCGCTCCCTCCATGGGGCACTTGCAGAGCGTCTCTCCTTTCCTCACATATCTATTTTCACAAAACAGGCAGAAACTTGATCTCTCCAAGAGGCCCCTTGATCAAAACTGGTGGGAACGGGTGGCAGTGGTTTCATGAAGCTTGAGGAGGCAACACGAGCAGGAGGCAAGCACAAGCATAGTCAGGATTAGACTCGTTCCTTATGGAAAAAGGTGGAACCAGGAACAGGGGGATGTCTGAAACCTGAACAGGAGACATGATTTAAAGTGTTTTGTAGGAGAAGGGATGGCTTTTGCAAAGCCAAGAGGCTGCTTTATTTTTCCAGGTGCCTGCTTTGGCCCTCCCATCTCATGCATGAAGGAAATGTGCAGCTGCAGTGCCTTGCACCTCCTCCAGTTTGCAGCCACTGCTGCCTGGTATCAAGCAGTCCCAGAGTTAAATATCCATGGTCCCCACATGTCACACTCCCCTCTCACTAAGGAAGTCAGGTTTTGGTTTGTGTTGGTAGCACAGCTCTTTCTCCTAGTTACACCCACTGCTTTGGTGTCCCCGTTTTGGTCAGGAGCCATCCCCCACTGCCAAAGTGTCAAGCAGCAGTTAACAGCTTGTGGTATCGCCAGCAAACTTGGTGCTGGGACATAGTGGGAAGAAACTCAACCCTTGTGACCTCTGGGCAGTGTTATCTCAGTGGGAAGGCAGCATGTGATGCGTCCCAGTCTTTGGTGCTGTTCGAAAGCAGAATATGGGTCACTTGTGTCTGTCATGCCATGCTAGCAGTGCACGATGTCCTTTAGATACCCTATGGTGTAAATAACACTAATGTTGGGTATTCTGTTTCCCTCCACAGCTGGCAGCTCAGGTCCTGGAGCCCAGGAGCATTGGTTTTGGGATGGTGGACTCCAAAAAGGACGCTAAACTTGCCAAAAAGTTAGGTGAGTCCCATGTCTGGTATCTCTGGAATAGCTTGGAGAGAGCACAGAAGAATGCCCAACAGCCAACCCCATAGAGGACAGCAAAATTCTTATCACTAGGACAAGGAGGATGATAGTGGCAATTACCTACTGATGGCTTACCCACCCAAACATCAGGATAAAGATGAAAGAGATAAGCTGAGACCCTTCCACCAAAAAGCTTCCTGGCTGAGAGTGCCAAAACAAAACTACCCAGCTAAAAAAGAAAGCCAATTCATGTCGTAGTGATGTGTGATGGTTTGGGAGTTACCCCGCCCCCCCCATGAAAATCACCCAGACTAGACTCTGCCGACTGGAAGTTAAGGAATGAAGCTCTATTTACAGCTTAGTGCAATGTACAAGCAGAGATATACACAATATACAGGAATGTTTACAGAAATAGACAGAAATATACAAGTTAAAGGTAATGCAGATATGCAACACCCCTCCCAGAAATCAGAAGTCCCCAGGAGGGGCTCCCAACCACCCTTACACCTTCTTTCCACCCCTCTACCTTATCCCAGCGTCTGCCTTACATGCAAGGTGAGTTTGAAGGATGGGCAAGGGGGGTTAGAAGCATAGTGATTACTTGGGTTACACAGCAGAAGCACAGAAGACACACCATCTCTCAGAGAGAGAGAGAGACTCTCTATGTTATCTGTGTTTGTGTCCTTGTTTTTATCCATCTCAGCAAGCCTATGAGTGAAGTAGACATCACCATTGTTTCCTTTTCACAGCCTATAATCTAATTTTCATTAAAATATTCCAACTAGCCTCAAACCAGCACATAATGACAAACTGGAAGCTCACAGCTTGCTGAGCAGAAACTGCAAACAGGCATCATGGAGTAACTCCATGGTCTTCCTACACAGACACAGGTCTGACACAGTAGGACAGAACAAAAATCTACTGGCAAACCACAAAGGACCCCAAATGTCACCAGTCTCCTGGCTGAGTGACGCCTGGTCACTAACAGGGAAGCTACAGCCTTGCAGTTTGGCATCCAGGCACCAATCCTTCTGTCTTGTTCCCCAAAGCAGAGAGGAAAGTTGCTACAAAGGTGAAAGGCTGTTTGCACTGCCCACCTCTGGGAACAGCTGTCTTCCAGGGGCTAGAAATCCCCCCATATTTTTGCCCCAAAAGCCATATGGAAATACTATGGCACATAAATACAACATTCTAAAGCCTCCACTAAGATGCTATGGGACCCAGATCTCAGTCCAGTGATCTACCATTAAAATCTGACATCTATGGCATCTGTGCCATAGATTTCAAACCCTTTTGCCAAGACAAGCTGAATCTCAGAGACTTTGAAGCTCACCTTGGCTTTCAGGTCACTGTTTGTGTTCACATAGCTAAGCCTTCTTCAGGCAGAGAGCACAACTTGCATCAAAATCCATTTTCCCTGCAGCGACATGTTAAAATTTGGAATGTCAGTTAGAGCCCAGTATTATTCACTGCAAGATAGCTAGCCAAGTCAAAACAAGCTCCTGGTGCAGAATTTTTCCAGCTGAGGCCTAACTGTGACCTGAATGAAAAGTTCAACAGTTGGGAAGAAAATAACATGAGTTCTGGCTGAGGTCTGTCCCTTGTGCTTTGAATCACAGAATCCTAGAGCCATTTTGGTTGGAAAGGATCTTTAAGATTGTTGAGTGCAACCAGTACCTGACTTTACTAAGTCTGGTGCTAAACCACACCCCTCGGCACCACATCATTTAATCTTCAAACGCCTCCTGGAATGGGCATTCAATCACTTTCCTGGGGAGCCCATTCCAGGGTCTGAGGACCACTTCGGTGGGGAAATTTCATCTAATGTCCAATCTAAATCTCCCTTGGTGCAACTGAGAATACTTCCTCTCACCCCATTGCTTGTTACTAGAGAGAAGACACTGATCCCACCTCACTCCAATCTCCTTCCAGGTAGTTGTAGAGAGCAAGACGACTTCCCCTCAGCCTACTTTTCTCCTAACTAAACTATCCCAGTTCCCCCAGCTACTCCTCAGAAGACCTGTTCTCCAGATCCATCACCAGATGTTTTTCTTCTTTGGATGTGCTCCAGGATCTCAATNTGTGACCCAAGTGCAGGACCCAGCACTTGGCCTTGTTGAATGTCATACAGCTGGCCTCAGTTCATCAAGCCAGCCTGTCCAGGTCCCTCTGTAGAGCTTTCCTACCTTCAGGCAGATCAACACTCCCACCCAGGTCAGTGACATCTGCACACTTACAGAGGGTGCACTCAATACCCCTTGTCCAGATCACTGATAGACATTAAAGAGAACTGTCCTAAGTACTGAGCCCTGGAGAACACCACTTGTGACTGCTCACCAACTGAACTTTATTCTGTTCACCATCAAACTTTGATCCTGGCCAACCAGCCAGGTTTTTACCCAGTGCAGCATCCATCCATTCAAGCCAGGAGCACCCAGTTTCTCCAGGAGGATGCCATGGGACACAGAGTCAAAGGCTTTGCTAAAGTCCAGGTAAACAAGATCCACAGCCTTTCCCTCATCCACTAAGTGAATCATCTTGTCATAGATGGAGATCAGGTTCATGAAGGAAGACCTGCCCCTCACCTGCACATGCTGTATAATGGCACTCATGATGATCTGCTCCATGACCTTCTCCAGCACCAATCTCTGACTTACAGGCCTGCAGTTCATAGAATCATAGCATTGTGAGGGCTGGAAGGGACCTCAAGGATCATCTGGTTCCAACCTCCCTGCCATGGGCAGGGACACCTCACACTAGATCAGGCTGCTCAGAGCCCCATCCAGCCTAGCCTTAAACACCTCCAGGGATGGGGCTTCCACCACCTCCCTGGGAAACCTGTCCCAGTGTCTTACCACTCTCATGCTGAAGAACTTCTTCCTAACATCCAATCTGAATCTACCCACTTTAAGTTTTGCTCCATTGCCCCTAGTCCTATCACTACCTAACATCCTAAAAAGTCCCTCGCCAGTTTTTCTGTAGGCCTCCTTCAGATACTGGAAGGCCACAATAAGGTCTCCTTGGAGCCTTCTCTTCTCCAGACTGAACAGCCCCAACTCTCTCAGTATGTCTTCGCAGGAGAGGTGCTCCAGCCCTCCAGTTCCCCAGATGCTCCTTACAGCCTTTCTTGTAGAAGGACATAATCTCAGACATTGGCAACAACTGTCAGGAAATTGCTCAGGTTGTTTCCAACTAGACCAACACAGTGAACTGGAAACTGCGTTTTCTCAGGAGGTGTTGCTAGAAGAGCAAGCGAGATACTCTGTAGTAAAAATGCTTTAAGTGACATGTAGACATTATGTTTTCTGTCCCCTTCTTTCAGGTTTGGTTGAAGAGGGGAGTCTCTATGTCTTTAAGGATGAGCGGTTGATTGAATTTGATGGGGAACTGGCCACAGATGTCTTGGTGGAATTCCTTCTGGATGTAAGCACAGATAAGCTCAAAGCTAAATAAAGCCTCTCAGAAAAGGCCTTGCAAATGCTCACTCTGCTACATAACACAGGTTTATCTTTATTTGAAATTCCATCCCTGTTTGTTACACACTGGTAGCAATGACATTTTCCAGCTTCCCAAATACTTGACCTGACCTGACAAGCTCCTGGGAAAGCTGGTATATTTACATGCCACCAACCACTTACATCTTAAAGATGTTCTGCTTGCTATCCTGTTTTATAGAGTATTTGATCAGAGGCAAGAAACAAGCCCTCATAACTAACTGCTACTCACCGACCTCCGTTAGCAAGCTGTTCTGCAAACACTTTGCCATTTGCAAAACCTTTCAGTCTTCTTTTCTTAAGGAAGAACTTAAAAAAAAAAAAAAAAAAAAGAAAATGCAAGAAGCAGCATCCTCTTAGAGCAACTAAAAAGAGCTCAGTTCACTGAGAAAGGCATGTGCTGCAAACCATTTTCCCATCTCTAGGCATAACCACAGAAACAGCATTAGTCTTCTGTTGCCTCTTCAGTGAACCTACTGCATTGCACTGCCATGAGAGAAGGTCAAGGTGCTAGCTAGGACTTGGTGCTCTTTGGTCACACAATCACAGAAAGGTAGGGGTTGGAAGGGTACTCTGACAATCATCTAGTCCCATCCCCCTGCCAGAGCAGGTTCACCTAGAGTAGGCTGCATAGGAACAGAGGAAAATCTCCAGAGAAGGAGGGTTGTCTTGTGCATAGACACGACTACGTACTCACCCTTCTGCTGGATTGCAAATGCAATGTGTTGCGCTTCTCTTTCTGCACATTTCAATTCCTAAGACAAACAACAGTCCAAACACATGGTCTTTGCTTTGCAGTGAAAACATGTTGCAGCAGCTTGGCTTTCCTTTGAGATGGGCCTCCCTGAATGAGCAGCTGTGCAATAATGCAGATCGGGGTGGGGTAAACTGAGCAGTGGAGTTTCGAGGGCTTGTTTCCAAAGGTGGCAGGTTGCCTAAGCGGTCACCTGCAGTGCATGAGTGCTAGTGGGGAGAGGCATGGCTGGAGAAGAAAAGCATCTGCCTAGGACCTTAGATCTCCTACGGCAGTGTCTGTGGCCTTAAGCATCGGATATTGTGGCCAAAACACATGCAAGTGGCTTCAGGGACAGAAACTGTATCTGCCCCACCCATTAGTGCGACAGACAGGGCAGGGCTTTGCTGTGACCCTGGTAGCAATGGGATGCCTGGGTCCTGTGGCTCAAGTCACTATGGCAGCAGGGAGCTGCACATCATCTGTGGACACAGAGCAAGAGACGCAGCCTCACGCCAGATCACCACTCACCCGGGGTGTGGTCTAAGGTGCTTAGTGAGGTTTTGTTTGCTCTGCTTTGTGGTGTGCCCCTGAAAAATCATGTTCTGTGAACAAAGGAAGAGAACAAGGATTTCTTCTTGGGTGTGTTCCATTCAAAAGAGAAAATACCAGGCAAAGGAGGGAAATAAAACCAAACACAGCAGTGGTGCCTTGGCAGTCTGATCTCAAAGGAAAACGAACCCAGAGGTTCTCTGCTCTTCTGTAGGCTGCAGTGGCCTGAGTGCTTTTTGAGGGATTGTTTTCTAGTGAAACCACACCTGATTGACACCAGTATTCCTGCTCAAAATAATCAGACCAAGTATTTTCACCAGCAGTGGCTGGTGAAGAAAATGGAAACAAGTTTGGATAAATGACAGACTGATGAGGCAGATAGGTCTTCCAACTTTCTCGGCAACACTGTGACATCCCTGGGGCCAAAGCACAGGAAGATGAGGCAGGAAAAGCCACACGACTTTCCACTGCTCCAAAACACTGCTTGGCCACCCTGTAGTGTCTTGGTTTTGAAGTTTACAAAAAACAAGTTCCCCGCATTGACCTCTTTCAGCAAATGCCAAGGGAAAACTGCATGCATCATTCACAGAAGCTCATGGTCCCCATACTAGCCCCCTTTCAGCTGATTTGTCCTCAGGCTTGCTAAAGCCAGCTGCAATTGCTGCCCCTTATCATGCCAGGTCCTTCAGCAGTCATTTAGGTTACACAGACCTAAAGAACCTTTCAGCTTCCCTCTTGGTGCTTCAACCTAAGCAGTGAACCTAATAACAGCTTTCTCTGAAGGTGACCTGCATGTCTCAGTCCCTCACATTAAGGCAGAGAGCACTAAGCAGAGTTTCCAGCAGCAGAGATGTTAGGTGACCTCTTTCTCCCCACACAGGCTGCTAGTGACACCCTCTACTAGGCATAGGTTGGTGCTACAAATCGTTGTGTTACCTAATGCATTTGTCCTGGCAGCTACTAGAAGACCCCGTGGAGGTCATAAACAGCAAGCTGGAGCTTCAGGCCTTTGACCAAATCGACGATGAAATCAAACTCATTGGCTACTTCAAAGGAGAGGACTCTGAACGTAAGATGAATGTGTTCCTTGAAGGGCTTGGAGCCCAAGCCTGGGGCTCTGGAGGCTGGGCATTATTTCTTCTGCATTAACATTAAGGGTGTCAGAAGTATGTGTTAGGGCTGTGACAGTGAGAACATTGCTGGAGGAAGAGGATTGCAGGGAAGTTTCTGTTGTTGCTGTGAATGATCCCATTCCTATGCCAACAGCAGTCTCCCTTCTGCAAGGTATCTGCTGTCAAGAGAAGAGGGGGAATAATCCAAGGGTTCATGAAGTAGAGTTAGTCTACCTCACATCCAAACCAGCTGAGGTTACAGTTACACTGCTCGTGAGAATGAGCCCAAAAGGTCAAAGAAAGTGGGAGGGAGGTGAAGGGAACAAGAGGGACACACATTAAATACCAACCTGGCAAACACACAGCAGCAGTAAGCAGGACACCTCAATGTGGCCCAACATAGACACTGACCTGTTCTTCCTCCCAGAACCCCAGGCCTGAGTGAGGGCTGGTCCTGTGCCCTGAGCAATGTGCAGCTCAGGGACCATTCCAGACATAAATATCAGCTTCCACAAGTCTTGAGAAACCTTTACCTGAGACTCTCCCCAACAAGCTCCAGCAATGTCCTCTGCCAGCCCCAAGCAATCCCCCTGCTCTCTAGGTGATGCTGGTAGTGTGCACCCCACATTAGTGAGGCTTGCCTTTATCAAACCCCCCCCCCCCCCCAAGGATTCCTACCTAAACAAGCAACATTTTACAAGATCTGCTGCACCACAACAGTTTGTCCACCTCTCCCTTCAGCTGTCTCACCTGCTCAAATTGGGCTGCCTGTGAAATCTTTGCTTCACCCTCCCTTTTCTCCTTCCAGATTACAAGGCATTTGAAGAAGCTGCTGAACAATTCCAGCCATACATCAAGTTCTTTGCCACTTTTGACAAAGGGGTAAGCATCCACAGACCACCATGGGAGCTCACAGACCCCACCTGCCCTCCAGAATCTCAGGGTGTTCCCAGATTTAATGCCCATCTCCAGTTCCTCATTTTCATTCTGCCTGTATGTTGTGGTATTGGTGTCCACATTTGGGTTTGTCCCTGTCACAAGATAAAAGGCCATTTCTGCAGCCTGGAAGCGGGTCCTGATCTGGGTTTGAAAGCCATCCCAATTACATTTTGGTTGACTCTGGCCTTGCTCTGCGGCAGGTGTTTGAGACCAGTAGTGTAGAGAGCATCAGTGGGTTGTTTTATTTTTTTGACCAAGGAAAGTTCCGTTCATACTTTGTTGGCCGCTCCTGAAAGTGTATGCCGAGAGAGAGCAAGCAGCTTGACCTCATCTCTGCCGCTCTGAGTGGCAAAGAGGCACATCAAGCTCACTCATCTCTGACCATTTGCACTGCAACAGGTTGCCAAGAAGCTAGGCCTGAAGATGAATGAGGTGGACTTCTATGAACCATTTATGGATGAGCCTGTTCACATCCCTGATAAGCCTTATTCAGAAGAGGAGCTGGTTGAATTTGTGAAGGAGCACAAAAGGTATGTAGTGTACAGGGCACTCTTGGCCACTGCAAGTGGATAAAAGTGTCTGCCAGGGCAGGCTCCTTGCTCTAGGGTATCCCTCAGAAAAATAAAAAATCAGGATGATGACCACCTTTTGATGATTTTCTGGCCCAAAGTTGAGATTTTCACAGATTTACAGAATGGTAGAGGTTGAAGAGACCTCTGGGGATCATCTGGTCAATCCCTCCCCCCTGCCCACTAAATCAGGTTCTCCTAGAGCAGATTGCCCAGGACCACATCCAGGGAGGTTTTGAAAGTCTCCAGAGACTTGCGGGGAGACCCCGAAAACTCTCTGAGCAGCTTGTTGCAGGGTTCCATTTTCAAAGTAAAGACTTCTGTCCTTATGTTTAAGGCAGAACTGTTGCCCCTTGTCTCGGCATGACTGAAAAGAGGCCAGGCCCATCCTGTTGACACCCACCCTTTAGATATTTATAGATATCAATTTTGTCTGGTCTTTGCCTACTCCCAGAGGTACAGATAACTAAGCTGAAATCAAAGCCCACAGCACAGGGCTGTGACAACACAGCATCTCTCCTTTTCACTTGTTAGTTTGCTCTCAGAGAGTAGGGACACTTGCTGGCAGTGGCAAGTGGACTCCTTGCCCTACTTGCCAATGCTTTTAATTTGGATCTGTACAGAAGATGATCTTCTCCAAGGCCTCTCAAACCAAATCCAAATTCTCTCTGATCATCTTCTTCCCCAAAACAGCTTCACTAATGAGTATGCCTCTCTCCTGATGTCAGATATGTCTCTAGGCAGGGTCCAAACACAGACCAAGCTCCAAGGAACTGTAATGTACTAAGAGGGTCCTGCTGACTGTGGGCATAGAGAGGAAGCCACTGCTGTTACTGACTGCACTGGTGTGGCAATGGTACTGAGCGTGTACAGTGTTTGATGAACTCAGCAGGAGCTGTAGATGTTCCATGCTTCTTGCCATCAGGTTTATTGCACAGTTGTTCAGGGACTCAGCTGCCAGCATTCTGGAATTGACTGGAAAGGTTGATTGAGTGTAAAATCACAGCATTAGATAGGAGTGCATAGGTACCTATGAGGTGCTTTATTTTTACACCCTTAAAAGTACAGTGCAGGATAGTTACAGAGGCTATCTGCTTTTCCTGTAGTTCTATTTCTCAGCAGACATTCAGGGGATCAGAAAAGAGTTCAAGAAAAGTTGTGCTATCAATATAGTTAGGGGGCCCCAAACTGGGCCAAGCTGGAGATTTATGTTTGCACACAGAGGGTTTAGAGACAAGAGATCATCTGTAGAATCTGCGAGTTATCAGATTTGGAAACAATTATAGATCCGCAGGATGTTAGGGGTTGGAAAGCACTTCTGGAAATCATCTAGTCCAAGCCCCTCCTAAGCAGGTTCACCTAGAGTAGGTCGCACAGGAATGCAACCAGATAGGTTCAGAAAGTCTCCAGAGGAGACTTCCACAACCTCTCTGGGCAGTGTCGTCCAGTGCTCCAGCAGACTCAAAGAAAAGAAGTTTCTCCTTAAGTTCAGGTGAAACCTCCTATATTCTAGTTCATATCCACTGCCCTCTGACCTATCGCTGGGCGCAACCAAAATGATCCCAGCCCCATCCTTACCTCCAACCTTTAGATACTAATAAGCATTGATAAGATTCTCTCTCAGTCTTCTTGCCAGGCTAATCAGACATAGGTTTCTCAGCCTCTCTTCATAAAAGACATACTCCATTCACTCCATTATCTTTGTGGCCAGAGACAATTATCTGTTTCTTCCAAAATATGAAGGAGTCCTCTGTCTCCCACATACTTGCGGGCCACTTTGCTGATCTCATGGACTTTCCTGACCTTGGGTTTTCTCATATTTTCTTTTCTTTCTTTCTTTCTTTTTTTTTTTTTTTTTTCCAATCTCTCTCTTTTAAGCATCAGGAGGCTTGTTAAACAGAGTCAGATAAATGCTAACTTAATAAGGCAAGATCTCCACCAGCACTAAATTGCAGTGGAAACTCCCCAAGTCTTAACATATTTCACAATGTTATGTGGTGCTTGGTAGGAGCGAGGGAGTGGACAATGTCTTTTGCAAGTTCCAAGGCTCAGAAAGGAATTAAAAGGAGTCTCATGAAAACAGATGCCTGAAATCCAAACCTTGCAAGGTGCTGCCATGGCAAGGGGAAAACTCTGGTGTGACATCGATGTATTCCCAGCAACTGAGTTTCTCAGAGCGAAAGTGCTTCTTCCTGCTGTATCACCAGTAAGGGACTGAAACCAAAAGGCTGGAAGTGGAATTAGTCAGGCACAAGGATATTCAGGTCTGTAGAGATAAATGAAGCAACCTCAGCAGTTACCAGGTGCTGGATCCTTATAGACAACCTGGAAGAACCTTGTCCTCTTCAGGCAGATGTATACAACCATTTGGGTTCTCCTCCTCACACAGCAGACGTTCTCATTTCTTCCTAGCTGGCAAGCTGAGGTGCAAACCCACTGCCACCTCTCTATCCCCAAGAAGGAGCCTTGTCACATCACTGGAGAAAGCTCCCAGTCCTCAGTGGTAACCAGGCTTTTTGGCATGCTTTAAATGGCCCTTCTGAAAAGGGCTCCCTGCAGTTGTGCACAGATTCGGCTGACCACCTCTTCCTCCAGCCTTGTGCAGAAATTGAGATTTCACAAAATGGTAGGGGTTGTAAAGAACCTCTGAAGATCATTTAATCATCTGTGGAGATTTCATTGTAGCCTCAACACAGGAGCTGAAGCAGGTGCCCAGAGAAAGCCCAGGAACACAGCCTCCCGTTTGATATTTCCTATGGCAGCTGTGGGTGGTGGGGATGAAGTTTCATTTTCTGCTGAGCAGGTCAGGGAGCCAGTGTTCAGCACAGCGGGGTGACTTGGCCAAGACTGCTCAACAGATGGGTGTCCATCTGGGGATTGTGGCCAGGTGCCCTGACTTCAAGGTCTCAGCTTAGATTTTGCTCTCAGTTGCACTAATACAAATTACTTGGTAGTTCCTCTGCCTGCAGCGAAAGACCTCTGGGTCTTTGTTTAGAGTGCAAGATGCTGATGTTGGACACCCATTCCTCAGCTCTCAGCCCCTTTCTCTGTAATTGTGGCAGGGGTTCAATTCTGCTGCCTCTTACTCACCTAAGCCCCACTTACCCTGCTCCCTCCAATACAGGAAAGCAGTCAGAGTAAATCCTGAGTCACTCCATAGCAATCAGTACATGTGGGTGTGATCAAATCCTTCCTACTGAGTTTTCTTTCTGCAAGAGCTGCCTCCAGAGAATACCTAGGGAAAGCATCTTGGAAACCTGGTATGAGTATGCATGAGTACATAACCTACATTTACTTGATACAATCTCCAATTCCTGCTGATCAGCAATGAGGAGACTCTCTGGGTCAAAACTCATATCCCTGATCTTGTGCTTAGTGGCTATTTCTTCAATGTCTAGTCATATCTCATTTCTATTTTAATGCTGAAAGTATCCGACAGGAATGAGTCTGGCAGCTGAATTATTCATGGCATCAAAAGAGCATTCCTGTTTGTTGACTTTATACCTGCTAGGTAATAATTTTGCTGTGCACCTGCTAGCTCTGGTGTTAAGAGGAACAATCATAGAATCACAAAACTGTTTTGATTGAAAAGGACCTCTAAGATCATAGAGTTCAACCATCAACCAAAGACCACCATGCCCATTAAAGCATGTCCTGAAATACTATGTCCACGCATTTCTTGAACAGCTCCAGGGACACTGACTCCACCACCTCCCTGGGCAGTCTGTTCCAATGCCAGGCCACTGTTTCAGGAAAGATTTTTTTTTCTCCTAATACTCAATCTAAACTTCCCCTGGTGCAACTTGAGGCCATTTCCTCTCATTCTATCACCTGGTACTAGGGAGAAGAGCCTGACCTCCACCTCACTACAGCCTCTTTTAGGTAGTAGTAGAGAACGGCAAGGTCTCCCCTCAGCCTCCTCTTTGCTAGACTAAACAATGCCAGTTCCCTCAGCTGCTCCTCATGAGGTCTGTTCTCTAGACCCTTCACCAGTTTTCTTGACCTTCTCTGGTCACAGTGCAGCAACCATTCCCTGTTTCACTTTTCATTTTTTTCACCATTCCCAATTTTTCAGTCCCCCTGCTGAATCCCTTGCCAATCACCTCTTTTACAAGATAATGAGTTCTCATCTATTTAATCTCCACCAAAGAGAGGGCACTCCCTACTTTACCACTGCAATGTTTCCATGGCCCTTTTTCAGTCATTTCATATCACTTCTGTGATGGGATGACCAGAACCACACATGCCATTCACTGTGGAGCTGCATAGCGTAGATGCCAATTGCCATAATGTCATCATGTGTTTTGCTTCTAATTAATTCCCAAATATTTGTAACCTTCTCTTTGCCTTTGGCCTTCAGAGCTGATGCTTTCTTAATCTGTGACATCTGGGGCCCTTTCCTGAGACAATAATTAATTACAACTTATTTAGAACCTGTTGTTGCACCTGGGAAACCAAGGTTGTTTCCCTGCATGTGCATTACTTCCTATGTCTACCTATCATAGAATCATAGAATCACTTTGTCTGGAAAGACCTTCAAGATCATCAAGTCCAACCATTACCTAATTCTACCAAGTCTGGTGCTAAACCATGGTCCTCAGCACCACATCTCTGTGTCTTTGAAAAACCTCCAGGAATGGGTATTCAACCACTTCCCACAGCAGTTTGTTCCAGTGTTTGAGAACCCTTTTGGTGAAGAAGTTTCTTGTAATAGTCAGTGTAAACCTCTCCAACTTTGCAACTTGAGGCCATTTCTTTTCATTCAATCACTCCTTAGCAGACACTCAAGTCTCAGGAGGTCCCTCCTATCTCATTGTAGTCAGGCTTTTGTTGGTTGTTGAAGGAATGGGTATGATAAGCAAACACTGCCACATTCCCATTTCCCATCTTTTTCAGATTATGTGAGAATACATTGTGCATATGATGATGCCAAAGCATACACTCCGAATTTGAATTGGCTAGTCCCCTCTGTCATGCAAAGCGATCATTCACCTTCCAATGTTGTTGCTCCACAGGAGGACAGCTCCTCCAATCTAACTGCAGCTCTGTTTCTCTCGGTGGCTTTAGTATGGGGGCTTGTCCAGTGATACTCTGAAGGTAGCTTGCTGCACTGCCCAGCATAGCTTCATGCACTCATTGACTTTTCCAGGGAACTGCAGCAGGCCCATGGTCATGATTTTCCTCTTAAATGCCACATACCTCTTATGCTATTGTGTAATATTCCTTCAGATGCCTATTAACTCTGCTTTTCACAGAATCACAGAATGGTAGGGGTTGTAAGTGACCTCTGAAGACCCTCTAGTCCAACCCTCCTGCTACAGCAGGATCACCTAGAGTGAATCACACAGGGAGATGTCCGGGTGGGTTTGGAATGCCTCCGGAGGCAGAGACTTCACAACCTCTCTGGGTAGCCTGTTTCAGCACTCTGCCGCCCTCCAAGTGAAGAATATTTTTCTTCTTTTCACATGGAACCTCCTGTGTTCCAGTTTGTGTCCACTGCCCCTTCTCCTATCATTGGACACCTCTTGGAAGAGTTCTGGCTCTATCCTTCTGACACTCTTTAGATATTGATAAGCATTAATGGTATCCCACCTCAGTCTCCTCCAGGCTAAAGAGATCCAGCTTTCTATGGTAGCATCATGTCCATAAAGAAG
>VWYK01006756.1:34763-46546 GCA_013399775.1 Semnornis frantzii | reverse complement strand
AGCTTCTCATTTTGTTTTGAAATACAGATTGTGTAGAGAAGAGAGCTCCCTAGATCCATTGAAGTCATAGAATCGCTAAGGTTGGAAAAGACCTCTCAGATGATCAAGTCCAGCTGTCAACCTAACACCACCATGGCCATTAAGCCATGTCCCAAAGTGCCATGTCTACACGTTTTTTTAACACCTCCAGGGATGGTGACTCCACTGCCTCCCTGGGCAGCCCATTCCAATCCTTCACCACTCTTTCAGTAAATATTTTTTTCCTAGTATCTAAACCTTCCCCTGGGCAACTTGAGGACATTTCCTCTTGTCCTATTACTTGGGAGAAGACACCGACACACACATCCCCTCATTACAACCTCCTTTCAGTGAGTTGTAGAGAGCAAGAAAGTCTCTGCTCAGCCTCCTTTTCTCCAGACAAAACAATCCCAGTTCCCTCATCTGCTCCTCTGAAGACTTCTTCTCTAGACCCTTTAGCAGCTTCAAGTCCCTTGAAGATTTCTCCTGGGGCTTCCAGTGGGACTTAAATTTCTCAAGTGGTGGTTTTGCTCTCATACTGCACATATTCTGAAATAACCTTAGGCAAAGTGTGAATTGTCAGTGGCGGGATGTTCATCTCACCAACAGCCTGGGAACACGGAGCTTGCCTCCTACTGTGAGTAGATGACTTGCATCTGCAGGGCTGTATTCTGATCTTGCTGCAAGTTCAGGACACCCTCCACGGTTTTGTCCACTGGAGTTACTCCTGGTTTGTTTTACTGCTTTGGAGGTCAGAAGAGAGCTATATTATATAACTCTATCCAATTATATTATTTATTTGGTTTTTTTTAATTATTATTATTATTACTATTGTTACTATTATTATTATTGGTGTTGTTTTCTACTTTGCTGTGTGACCATGCTGCTGGCAAACATGGACAAAAAGCAACAGTCCAGATTTTGCCAGCTGTAAGTGGTCTGAATCCCAAGTAAATCTGCCTAGATGGCCTGGTGGAAACCTATTCCCTGAAGACATCAGCAAAAGGCACAGCATCCGCTATTGTTTTTAAAGATAATATTTTCCACTTAATCTTTCAGGTTTTGGGGTTTGGTTTTGTTTTGTTGGGCTTTTTTCTTCTTCTCAGTTTCTGATGGTGGCTTTGTCACCTCTGGGTTCAGAAGGGAAAAGAAATTAGCATTTAGATGGGAATTTTTTTTTTTTCTGCATTAAAAGCAATTGAAATGGAAAGTGGGACTGATAGTGAGCAAGGAAGGTGAAGCTGGTCTGCAGGATAAGTCAGAGATGACATTCATAGCAGGAGGACGATGAACTGGCCAGCATATCCATTGGCCTTTGCCAATATCATCACCCATTACTCCCATGTCTCATGGAGAAAAGCAGTCCACTGGGTTGTTGTTTCTGTCCTCCACTCTTCGGAGCCCTGAAATGAGCCTCTTACACAATTCCCTTCACTGCTCCCAGAGACCCTTACCTAAAGCATAGACATGTCACCTCACAAAAGGGGCCCAAGTGAGCCACCTTGGCTCTCACACTGTGAGGAAACCTCCTTTGCTGACCCCCAAATTGTGTTTGGGGGCTGTTCGTGGTGACAGGTATTAGTGCAGATGGCCTTGTTTATGGAAGGTGAGCCCATGCCCCAGAGTCCTTGACCTTCTCTACAGTCAAGGTTTTTCTCTGCACTGTAGAAGCTCCCTCACCTTTGTCAAAGTGATGTCCCCCTCATTTTTAGCTGAAAGGTTTCAGCAGCACTACCCAAACTACCTGCTTCAGTATCTAATACTTGTGTGACTCAGCCTAGAGTCAGCTCCCACCTCTGATGTCTCAGCCAGGCTCGAGCCAAGCCTCCCTTTGCAATCCTCAGTAATAGTTTCATTGTTTCTAGGAGGATGACATGGAGGGAATCCACATCGTGGCCTTTGCTGAAGAAGACGACCCAGGTAGGAGATTGTTTTCCTCCTGTTGTGGTTCTCTGTCACTCAATAAAGTGTAGTTTCATGTGCTCTGTTTGCATTGCAGAGCTCCAGTTTGACAGGATGGGGAGCTGGGATGTTTATGGGTGTTTATACTAGCAAGTGCTAACTGGAATTCATCTTCTGGATCTGATGGAGAAGGTCCAGAGGAGAACCACAAAAATGATCAGACTGAAAGAGCATCCCTCCTGTGAAGACAGGCTGAAAGACTTAGGTTCGTTCATCCCAGAGAAGAAAAGGCTCTAAGCAGATCTCATAGTAGCCTTCCACTACAAGAAACATTGGGAGGGACTATTTACAAGGGTATGTAGCACTAAGAGGAGGGGCAACAGTTTTAGACTAGAGCAGGGTAGATTTAGATTGGACATTAGGAAGAAATTCTTTACTGTGAGGGTGGTGGAACACTAGAACAGGTTGTCCAGGGAGGGGGTGGAGGCCTCATCCCTGGAGGCATTCAAGGTCAGGCCTGAGGGGGCTGTGAGCAATCTGACCTAGCTGGTTATATCCTTGCTTACTGAAGGGGGAGGATAGGACTAGATGACCTTTAAAGGTCCCTTCCAACCCAATGAATTCTATGACTCTATATAAACAGATGGGCAACTGGGGGGGGTAAAGTCATCCCCTCCACCCCAGCACCAGGATTTTCTCCCTAACTCTGCATCCATTTTGCTATGTGGCTCTGAGAAAGTGCAGAGAGTTGGGTGTGAGATGGGCTTGTGGGAAATGCCAGGGCAGCAGCTCCTGACGAGCCGCGGCATTGATTCTTCTCAGCGCCATCAGCGTGCCCAAAAGCTTTGGCCTCTCAGGGGCTCAGTTCTTCCCTCGCCAGAAGAAAATAGCGACATTGTTCCACTCCGCGGAAGGATTACGAGACTTAATTCATGTGTAACTAATTTCGGTACCCGGGAAGGATGCTGGAAATGAAAAGCCTTATTATCAGGAGAACGAGCTGGGAGACAGCATTTTAATGAGAACTATAAACAACTCCTGTGTGTATGGGGGAGAGGGGGCAGCTGAAAATCCCACAGAGTGCCTGGGTGTTTGCAGGAGAGAGCTGCAGCAGTTCATGTATCATTTCAGATGGGTTTGAGTTCCTGGAAATTCTGAAGCAGGTTGCCAGGGACAACACTGATAATCCTGACCTGAGCATTGTCTGGATTGACCCTGACGACTTTCCTCTGGTGAGTGTGTGTCTGTGTGTGTGTGTGGCTGCTCCTTGCTCCCTTGGTGTAATTCATGGATGGGGGTGTGCATGCGTGAATGCACAAATTGCCCCAGGGAATTTGGGAGAGGGAAAGATGGGAAATTGAACCGTGGGTGATCCCTGTGGGCTACTGGTTTGGGCCTTCCCCCCACCTCCAAGATGGTGCCTGTGAACGTTCCTAGAATTGGCACTTCCCTTTGCTGTGTGTGGCAGCCCAAGCTCAGGTTCAGCATTTCTTCTCTTCAGGGCACTTACCAATGCAGGCTCCCCACACCACAGCCCAGCTGGCTGAATTAATGCAACGGGGTATTGCAAACACCTTTGACTGAACTTTGTTTCTCACTCCTCCAGTTGATCACTTACTGGGAGAAGACCTTCAAGATAGACCTGTTCAGACCACAGATTGGGGTGGTGAACGTCACAGATGTGAGTAGCATCTGCCCAGAAAATCCAGCCATCCCAGCATCAGGGTGCTAGAGGGGATGGGATCTGAGGTCTGCTGCAACCAATGAGATTTCTGCTGTTAAGGGTGGATAGATCAGATTTTTGACTCAGGAAAAAAAAAAGTGTAAAGACTTCAACATTCCTATGTATAGCAGAGGACCTCCGACATCAGGTTGCAGGGCTTCAGTCTGAGCATATTTCTGCTGCCCAGTCACACACAAACCACATCTGCTGAGGACAGGACCAAGCCCTGTGGTCTGAGCTTCAGGGTTTTGCCCAGTTTTGGTTTCAAGGTCTTACATTTCCACCTTGACCCACAGCATACACCTTTGGTCGTGTCCTGCTCTGATTTAACCTGGGTGGGTTTGTGTAGGGAAAATGTGTTGTGGGGAAAGCAACGGAGAGGAGTAGAAAAAGGAGGGTGCTTTTCACAGAAGAAACAGAGAGACACAGCTTGAGTGTAGGAGGGAACGATGGTCCCCAGCAGATGACTGGGAGAAACTGCACAGCTTGAAAAAAATAACCAAATAAATACATGGTCTTAATGACAGCATGACATAAACTGGCAACACAGGGGTCCTGGTGGGGCAAAGAAGGTATACTGGCATTCATCCAGGCCCTCAGATAATCTGCCACCTCAGTTTGTGAGCAAAATGAGCAGCCAAACCAGAAATGGAGCCCAGGTCTTCAAGTCTTTTGCCCTTATTACTAGTCTGCAGTATCGCTCTTTGTTATATTTGCCACTGTTGGCCACGTTTAAGTCATGTCAAAGGAACATTAAACAGCTGTCAATGGAAATTCATGGAAGTAGGATTGTCAGTGGCAGGAGAATCACACAGAAAGCAGAATTAGGCAGGAACATATGCCTTGTTATCCAACAGTCACTCAGAGACCTGTTAAAACTCATGCATTACCTAGCTTTGATATACTAAATGTTTTGTGTTGTTGATGATAGTAATTGCATCTTTTATTTCATCCCTCTCAAGTCTGATTTCTGTTCCTCTAGAGAGAGAGGTAAGAAAGTTCTAGGTTGGCAGGCGATAACTAAAACAAATGTTGAGCACATTTAGTTATTTCAGTGTTAGTTCACTGCATTCAGCCAAGTTACACAGGTACAAAGTGAGGCTTACATAACAGAGTAAAAATAAACACTGATATTGGCTTGGGTGAACATAACCCCTGCGACCCCATCGTTTCTCTGAAAACCTGTCAACAGAAACACCAGGGCTCCCAGCAGCCCCTGCTGGCCTGGAACATTGCAGAGGCTTGGGACTGGGGCCATGACACTCTGCAAAATATTGCTGCTCCGTCTGCACAGCATCTTCTCTAGGTGCAATGGGCCAATTCCTCTTCCCATTACTTAAAGGTGTCATTTTCTGCTGCACAAACAGCCCTGAGGCTGGAGGACAAGCACCTCTCCTATGAAGTAAGGCTGAGAGACTTTGGGTTGTTCACCCTGGAGAAGAGAAGGCTCTGGGAAGACCTTATAGCAGTCTTCTAGTACTTGAAGGTGACCTACAAGAAAGCTAAAGAGGGACTGTTGCAAGGGCTTGTAGTACTAGGACAAAGGGCAATGGTTTTAAACTAGAACAGGGTAGATTTAGACTGGATGTTGGGAAGAAGTTCTTCACTGCGAGGGTGGTGAACACTGGAACAAGTTGCCCACGGAGGTGTTGGAGGCCCCATGTGTGGAGACATGCAAGGTCAAGCTTGATGGTGCTCTGAGCAACCCAATCTAGATTGGCATGTCCCTGCTTACTGCAGGGGGAGGATAGGACTAGATGACCTTTAAAGGTCCCTTCCAACCCTATGAGTCTACAATAAGACCATTTGCATGAAGCAAGAGCTGGCTGCCTCTCTGTGGCTCTCTTTTGTTACAGCTTTGGTGGTTTGGGAGGGAAATATTATGAGGGAAAAGCAGCTTTCCTTGAGCAAACATTGGTCTAGCTTTTCAGCAAGCCATAAACCAAAGAAAATTATGCACCACAAAGAGAAAAAGAAGTAGCTAGACAGGGTAAGGACAATGGGTCAGAGGGACAACGCACTTGCTCACAGTTGGAGGCAGTGCAGGACTGGAACAGACAGAGGGCACACATTTAACCCATGGCAAACAGTCCAACGCACTCACCTAAACCCACTGCCCAGTCCCATGGCCCCTTATCAGGAGCAACAGCACTTCAGGGCAAAACGTAATCCCAGCACGTGGGCAGACAGACATGGTGGCCAAGCTTGCCGACAAGCTGTGGCAGACAGGGAGCTGAGGCCAGCACCATCCTTGCATCCCACCTGTGGTTCAACCTTCACCCCTACAGCATCAGGGAACCCAGGCTCTTCCCTGTGCCTCTGAGGGTGGCTAACCCCCATCGTCTGTCCTCACAGGCTGACAGCATCTGGATGGAGATCACAGATGACGATGACCTGCCCACAGCCGAGGAGCTGGAGGACTGGATAGAAGATGTGCTTTCTGGGAAGATAAATACTGAAGATGATGACGATGACGACGATGACGATGATGATGATGATGATGATGACGATGATGATGATGATGATGACGATGATGATGACGACGATGACGATGATGATGATGACTAACTGTGACTCTGTGCAGTTTGACTTGTGGGGGCCAAGAGGCTTCCCCCTGCGGCAGGTCCTTCCTTTGAAAGATCTGTGTTTGAGCGTCAGCAAGCACCGCTGCTCTTCCTTCCCCTCTGCCCTGCTCCCCCTGCCCCTGCTGGGATCCCTCTCCCTGGCCTGATTCTCAGCGGTGCTGAGCCACTGGCACTGCCCCTGTGGCAGGTGGCAGCTGCAGGCACCCAGCACCACTGCAAATCATGCCTCCTTAGTAAAGACACCAGGAAACTGCAGGGAATCTGCCCCCAGTGTCCCAGGGCAGGTGAAAAGTGCCTGCCTGCTTGCTTCCAGAGAGATACAGAGAGCCAATTTGTGTTTTCCATGCTCATCAGCCCAGGACTTAAGATCCAAAGACCAAATCTCACTTCAAGACACAGGGAAGGCCACTATAAAGTTTAGTCCTGTTATTAAACAGCCTTTGCGGCTACCCAATCCTGCAAATTCTGCTGCAGGAGTCTGTAGCTACTCATTAACATGCTAATAACAGCAAAAATCTTGGGGTGGGGAGGAAGGTTTTGGGGATGCTATTGAAGGTTTTGGAGGTTACATATGACAACAGGATATTCTTTTCTGGCAGTGCAATGCAAAACCAAACACCACGATCCCTGTCTGAACCCCTTTCTTCTTGAAAGCTCAGGCCAAAGATAGGGTAAAGCACAGGGGGTCTGATACAAGATGTCGTAACTTGTGAGTTCCTGAACTGCTGGAAAGGCAGATGCAGGTCTTCAGCCCAGGCTCTTGAGGCTGAAGATCATGGCATTGAGCCAAACCATTGACTTTTAATCCCAAAGAAACACCAGAACAGACTCCAAGATGGTTCCAAAGATCTGTAG
The DNA here is from genome assembly GCA_013399775.1 of Semnornis frantzii. Taxonomy (NCBI): domain Eukaryota; kingdom Metazoa; phylum Chordata; class Aves; order Piciformes; family Ramphastidae; genus Semnornis; species Semnornis frantzii. The sequence continues at coordinate 39,463 of VWYK01006756.1, read as the reverse complement.
CCATGTCCAGGTTGGGCCTAACTTCTCTTTCAGATGTGGAAACATTCATAGGGTCCCACCTTGATGCCTTTCTATTCCTCATTATCTCCCAGTTTTCCCTGACTTTTAACCCAAAGCCTACATAGCACCTTTTCCCATGACTACCGGGAGGGAACACATCCATCTGACCACATGGATAACGTGTGCTGGGCAATGAGCTCTGACAGGATTCAAGCCGTTTGGCTTTTAAGCATTTGGTTGCACAGTTCCTCCCTACTTAGAGACCCAAACGTCCCATAGTAGCCCACTAGAAGCCTCTTTTGACTGCAGTCTGAAAAGAAACCCAGGGTGCCAGTTTGCAGTCAAGGGGGTCACTCACTAAGGGTCAGCAACTCAGCCCTGGCAGGTGCAGCACTCTCCACGTGCAGGTCACTGTGACGGTGTTAGGTGTCCCTGCTTTCCCATGCCGGCAGATTTCAGTTGTCTTAGCTTATTAGGTTTGGCAATAGTGCAATGAACGGAGAGTTTGGAGGCAGTTTTATCTTTATAAATACATTTAGAAATACCTTCTCCAGCTGTCCGGCCTGCTTAGGATAGGCAGGGTACCCAGGTCCTCTCTTGCTACAGACAAACCCCACTGTTCTGACCTTCCTTACACTGGCCTCGTCAGAAGTGAGCAATGTTAGGGGAAATAAAAGTGCAAGGGACAGGAGAACCAGAGCTCCTCATGTGAATGCGAATCAGCCTGATGAGAAACAAGGTTTACACACAATACGTATTTCCTTTATCAGATGAACTGCAAAGCAAGGTTTTATAGATTTTTTTTCCTTTTTCCTGCCTGTTGATCAGTTTCTTTGACTCTCTCTCTCTACATTAGCTGAAATAGAAACTTGAAACTGTGGATCTAAATGAAGATGAAGTACTGAGACATTTATCCATGTGGCATATCCCCTTGGTGGGAGATGCCAGCATGAGGGATTTGCAGCTGGATATCTATATATCTCTGTGTACATCAACGAATACTGTGCTTATATGCTATGTGACCATCAGCCACGTTAGCCTCTCATTGAACATCAAGCATGCAACCTCTGGTGTTAAGGTACAGCCTATCAGAAGAACAGACAGGACAGCAAAGTCCCCAGGTCAACCATTTGCCCTTTCTTCCCTCTTTAACAATGCATAAGCACTGCCTGGAAGACTTTAACCAAGTGTGTTTGGGGAGATGTCCACCTGGTCACACCGCGGTTGTGAACAATTTAGCCCCATCTTGGAGGATCTGTTGAAGACTTTTGAAAGCCTCAAAATGCAGAGCACTACCAGTCTGGAGGTTCCCTCCTCTCTCTCAGACACACACTCTTCTCTCCTGGTTGCTCTTTCCTTTCATCTGTTTCCATGAGATGTTTGCTGGCAGACTTTAGCTCAGAGAGAGGGGGACCAAGTGGAACTGAAGGCCTCACTGGTACACATTGGTGCAGGCTGCACCTCAGGTACTGTGTTCAGTTTTGGGCCCCGCACTACAAGAAGGACACTGAGGTGCCAGAGCAGGTCCAGAGAAGGGCTACAAGGCTGGTGAGGGTTTTGAACACACCTGCTCCTTATGAGGAGCAGGTGAGGGACCTGTGGTTGTTCAGCCTGGAGAAGAGAAGGCTCAGGGGAGGCTTCATTGCCCTCTACAACTACCTGAAAGGAGGATGAAATGAGGTGGGTCCTGGCCTCTTCTCCCGGGTAACTAGTGATGAGAAGAAATAAACTCAAGTTGGACCAGGAGAGGTTTAGATTGGATACTAGGGAATATAGCTTCACCTAAAGGGTCATTGGGCACTGGAACAGGCTGCCCACTGGGCACTGGAACAGGGAGGTGGTGGAGTAACCATCCCTGGAGATGTTTAAAAGACATTTGGATAGGGAGTGCAGGGACATGGTCTAACAGTTGTTTACAGCAAGATGTTGGGTTATGCTTAGTGTCAATGATCTTGAGCTCTTTTCCAACCAGGTGGCTCTATGAGTGCTAAGGAGCAAGAGCAGGCAAAATAAGCCATAGTAGTCTCCTACTCTCAAGTGACAAATACTCGCTTGAGAAAAGTACTTGTTCATCTTTATCTTGTGGCTACTCCTAGGAGTAAAACATGAGCTGCTTACACCCTGAATAAGGTAGCAGCCTTCACACATCTTGCAGCTCTAGGTCAGTCACTTGAGAGTGTCAGAAATTTTTATGAACATGAAAAATAAGTGAAGAGTTACTCTACTCCCTTTCTCACTTGGAACTGTCTCTAGACATCCCAATTGCCTGGATACTTTCCACCTATCTCCCTCCCTGCTGTGGACACTTTTACGCTCTGATGTGGCCCTCTCTAGGTACTCCAAGAGGCAGAGCTTACACAGGCAGACCCTGCAAAGGGCACTCCAGGCTTGTTCAAGTGCACAGGTGTTTCACAGGCATGTACACATTTCAGTGCATCAAGCAATATTGCTGGGAGGAAAAAAAATACAATGATTGTAGTGGTGTTTAGGTTTTGATAGGATCACCCTTTCTCCTGCCCCTTTTTCCTCCATTACAGGTTCCATTTTCCTTTTTGCCTACAAACAGGAACTTTTTATTGTCATCTTTTCAGACAAAGACATAAAAACTAACAAAACATTGCAGTAGAGGCAGCAGTGGAGTGTCACAGAATCACAGAATGGTAGGGGTTGGAAGGGACCTCTGTGAATCTAGTCAAGCTCCTCCCTGCCAGAGCATATAAACCTAGGCAGATTGCACAGGAACACAGCCAGGTGGGTTTTGAAAGTCTCCAGAAAAGGAGACTCCACAATCTCTCTGGGCAACCTGCTCCAGGGTTTCGTCACCCTCAAAGGAAGGAAGTTTCTCCTTAAGTTCAAATGAAACAGTAAGCAGCAAAGCCTCTCCTGTTCCCCTGCAACAACTCACATGCTCTGAGTTAATAATGATCGAATCTCCTTGGGAAGGAGATGGAACTTGGTGGTCTTCCTTACAGGGACAGCTAAGATAGCATTATGGGAAAGAATCAACATGCAGGATCCCAAGCATGGGTGCTCCTGGGCTCCTCTGCCAGAAGTAGGCACAACTGACATTTGAAAAGTGCTGGTGGCCTTAACATAGCATCATCAAATGAACCCTGTCCAGCACATGCTGAAAAGCAATGTGATTTGGATGAGGAGCAGCAAAAAACCCTCTTCTTTATTTAAAAAAAAAAAAAAAAAAAGAATTAAAAAATTAAAAAATAAAAAATGTCCGTGTGGGCAGTACTGAGTGTTTTAGCAGGTAAGCCTGTTGAGATTGTCCCTATCCTGGCAAATAGCTTTCTCCAAAGTGTTAATTACACATTTGCACGTCTTGGTACACATAAAGACAAGGAATTGTATTTAACTCATTGAACAGAGAGTGCTTCAAGATGGTCAGTCGCTTACAAGTACCCAACACTCCACAGTCTTACCAGCCAACAACAACAGTAAGGACTGCCCTTGCATGTGATATGTGTCAACAACACAAAGTCATACCCCACCTCCTCTCTGTCTCCAGACACAGGGGCCAGGAGCCACAGAGAAGGGGTTCATTTGATGTGCTGGACCACAGGCAACCCTGTGCTGCTCACGGCCAACTGTTAAGGGAGAGGGAAACACAGCATGGGCCAATACTGCAGCTAACCTACAAAACATAAAGGAGAATGCTTCTGCCTTTGTAGGAGACCCAAGGGCACCAGTGGAGAGGCTCTATGAATCCAAAACTGCTCTGACCTTACATCAACTATTTGGGAAACAGCTTTAGAAAGGGACAAGGAGGGCACTCTGGAAATCACAGATCACTCCATATTTTCAGGGTCAGCAGCTTTCGTGACGTTTCTGGAAAGTGGTGAGAGTCTCCCATGTTGCCCTTGGGAAAGGAATGGCCCTGTAGTGAAACCGGAGATCTCATCTGCTTCCCATCCTAGAATGAAGCCTCTCAGCCAGATGCCAACATGCTCATGCAGCTGAGGGACACCGGCTGCTCCTCTGTGTCTGTCTGCACATCTTACCTCAGGAATGACTGATTCCTTACCGAGACCAAACAAAAAACATTGCCTTTTATTCCCAGGGAAATAATTAATGAGACAGGAACCTATCACTTCCCAGATGCCTGCTGAGTTGGAGTCCTGTGAAAACAGGCCAGGATTGAACCTGGATTCCTCTAAAGCAAAGCTTTGGTTTTAGGGAAGCTCCACATGCAGCCAGTTGCACACCGATGCCAGCACTTGGTGGAGTGAAGAAGGGGAATGAGGAACAAGCACCAAGTCCGCAAGCTGCCTCCAGGATGCTTTTGCACTCCAGGGACATCTCCATCATGCAGTGCAACACCATCTGATAGAAGCTGGAAGCAGCAGAGCACAGCAGGCAGGATCATTAACCTTGGTATTGAGGCTGTGCCAACAGGGCCACATCCTGCTGGAAACCCAAGACTGTGTCAACTGACTGCATTGCAGCATCCCTTGCCTTTTCCCAGCTCCTCTGTACCACCAGCACTGGGCAAAGCAGCCCTTCACTGTCAGTACCCCTCAAGACAGTTGTGAGATGGCTCTCACACCTGTTTTGATGATGGTGTCTAACAACTACGTGGATCATGGGGCAGGGTCCAGGGCAGAGACAGCCCTCTTGGCCTTGTTCCCAGAATGCTCCCTACCAGGTTTAAGGGGTGCTATACTATTTAAAGAGGGGGAAGGGGAAAAAAA
>VWYK01006756.1:7841-34752 GCA_013399775.1 Semnornis frantzii | reverse complement strand
AAAAAAAAAAAAAAAGCCAGCTACATAACTTCCTTGCAGCTTGAAGATCCATTTCTGGAGTCAGATTACAAGCAGCATTTAGTTAGGATGGAAGCAAAGATCCTTCCCGCGTCTCGTTGCTCCTTTTCACATCCACCTTGTGTCTTCTCTTGCAGAGCTCCTGTGATGAAGCAAATCAGCAAAGCATGCAAAAGGCTTCTGGCATTGTCCCTCATGCCAGAAAAACCAAGGAGAAAACAGCTTTTTCACCTTCTTTTCATCCCTTTTGACTGACTGCTCTTCTGTCTTTGCTGGTTCACCCAGCTGTTTTTCTCCTTTTCTATCTAGCTTGTCTTCCTTTTCTCCTTAACCTATTGCCCCCTCAGCATATGGCATCCAGGGTCACTTAAGGACAAGGACCTCCCCTGCCCCCACTGCTTGAGCTCATCCCCAGTCCAGGGAAACAGCAGCCTCCCTCGGGCCACTGCCAGAAAATGGCTATGGCAGACCCTCGCGTCATGAGCCATGGCTGTAAACAAGAGACACCACAACATTTCCTGAGGAGAAAGCTGACCAGACAAGGCTGATGCTGCCTTTCCTTTCGGAGATGACAGGTGTCACATGCTCAAGGTGAGGGTGTTTCATCAACCTGGACACTGAAGAAGTAACAGGATTTTTTTAGGGTGGGTAACTTTTCCTGTTGTTCCAAAACCCAGATGAGGAATCATCACCATGTGGCCAAACCCAGACCGGAGAAAGATCAGTAACCACTGGTGTCACCAGCAGTCACACCACTACACCATCTCAGCAGAAGAAAAGTGGTGTGACTGAATGCATGAAAAATGAAACTTGTGGGTTAAACAAACTGAATTTGCTGGAGGGGGTTATCTCATATTGCAAAAGCACCCAGAAAACCAACTACCTGCCCGAGGAGAGCAGCAGTTGTCCCGAGTCCTCCTTTGGTCATGGGTAGTAAATGACTTAAACAGCCATGGGCAACCTTAACCTCCACTTAGTTCTGTTTGCAAGAGTCACAGCTGCAATCAGCTCCCCTCCCTTGGTAATGCAGGTGAAAACAAAAGGATGTTTGAGCAGAGAGCTGCCCTGAAGCTTGCCTGATATGAGATTTGTACTTTTAAATTCAATCCAACATCTCAAAGCCCCGCTCCTGCTAGTGACAAAGAAAGAGGCTATTGAGTGACAAAAGGAACTCGATGTTTGGAGAACATTTTAGTCCCTGCAAAATGAACTCACTGAAGGAATTTGCACAGCCTCCCACAGTCTAGTTACTGAATTACTAAACCAGTTTCTCCCAACCATTTACAGAGCAAAATTACAATCAACTGGAGGATCTGGTATTAGAAGTACTCAGTGAATGAGCTTTTACAAAACAGAAGCTAAAAGGTTTACAGATCTGTTTCACATCTGTGGCCCAGACATAATCAGCTCCTTCTTGTTCCCTCTTTTAAAGTGTGCCCATAGGATCTGACTTTTACTGAGAAGAGGTCCAAAATGCAAAAAAGTTCTAAATGTCTCTTAAAACTTCTACGGATGTTGAATTAGATATGTTTTATCAAGAAGTCCCCCCTCTTCATGTGTCCCCTTTTAATTTATTCTACCTTTTCAAGTAGNGACCAGGACTGTAGAAGTCTAAGCATTTATGAGCCTAATTTTTGCCTTTGGATGAGACTTAAAATGTTTCTATTCACAGAGTAGCTTCATGCCTAAAGCAATTTGTGGTGTCTCTGTTTTTAAAATCACTGCACCTTCACGTTTCTTCATGAAGCTGGAGAGGAAAAAAACCCACACTCTGTTCTCTGAGGTCTCTTCCACCGACTTCACATTGCCTCATTCTCTCGAGGTTTTCTCCCTCTTCTTCCATATTTTGATACATAAAGCAAGGTGGATGCACTGAGCTATCCCAAAAAGCACATTTACAAGGTGAAAGTTATCTCCCTTCTTCCGCTTTGTATTTAGTGCTGACCACAGAGTCCAAAGACTGCATGGTCCCTTCATCTTTGCCCTGGCTGACCAGCAAACAACCATTCTCCTCCTCCCACAGTCAGGACCCATGGGCTTTGGGAGGCTGGCAAGCAGCAACAGTGCTACACAAGGGGCTCTTGGCATCTCCATTAACTGAGCTGGAACCAGATCAAGCCTCGAATTATGTACAGAAGTGGCCATCTTCACTCTATTCAGCTCCCCAGATTTTGGAGAAAGAGAAGACCAGCTCAGGGCTTTGGAGTAAGCCGGTAGTCTTTAGGTGGGAACCAGTCTGATCACAGACTGCTATGTAAGCTGTAGCTAAAGAAAAAAACAAGAAGTCAACCTTTTCCAAGACCATTATGGTGAAGGGCAGAGAGACCATAGAATAGTTTGGGTTGGAATGGACCTTAAAGATCATCTAGTCCACCCCCTCCTGCCATGGGCAGGGACATCTTCCACCAGACCAGGTTGCTCAAAGTCCCACCCAATCTTTCCCTGGCTTTCATCCCTTCTGAAAGCAGCAGAACATCCTCCAGCTGTAAGAGACTTTGTTGGGTACCACTTCTGTTCCTGCAGGTGAGCTCCAGCCCAAATATGCAAAGCAGGGAATAAAAGATGGTGACAGACACATGCACAAAGCCACCTCACTGGCTCTGGCTAGACCCTGCTGGGACATCATAGAATCACTGAATGGTTTCAGTTGGAAAGGACCTTCAAGGGTCACCTAGTCCAACTGCCCTGCAGCAAGGGGGTTCAAGATGGGGGAGAAAGGAAAACTGCTGTCCGTTCTCCTAGCACCACGTCAGGATGAACGCGCAGACATGCTCACTGCAGGGCTATAAAACTTCCTACAGCATTTCAAACCAGCTCGGGTAACCTTGTCCATGGATAGTGACTTACAGATGTGCAATCATCCACTGCACCATCCCCACCCACAACTGCAGACGTGTTCTGCTCAGTGCTCTCTTCCCTTGGCACCTCCTGACCCAGCAGTGCATGGATGGAAAGGGAACAGACATCTCTGCCCCAGTGGATTATCTGTCAGTAGTGGAAAGGACTGTAACCGAAGCCCACTCTCTTCCCAGTCCAGCATCAGCTCAGGAGTGGTGTTGGGAGACAAATCAAAGCACTTTGCTTGGCCAACTCCCAATGCACTTTCCCTTCCTGCATGTTGTTGTGAGACATCGTACCTGCTGAGAGATCCCCTTCCCCTCACACCCACCCCACCAGCTCTGAGCTACAGGGGCCCCTGGAAGACCTCATTTTCAGTCTCTCCCCATGCTTTCCAGAAGTTCAGATCTGGGGCTGAGACAACAAAGCCAGTATACAGCACCAGGAGAAGCTCTTCTGGGGTTTGAAGCCTGCCCACCTCTACACCCAGATGTTTCATTAAACTATTAGCTAATAATATTGTACAGTGAGGTGTTACTAGGGTTTCATACAAGGCTCTGGAGACACCTGCCTAAGATGGTGAATCCTTCTCTTAATCTTTTTGTTACACCCTGACTGCGTGTGGCCCCTTTGTCTCATACCTCCCCACTCCATTCCCTAGAGTTGATGTTTTCTGAAAACCTGTAATGGTGAATGCCTGCTTCCATCACCTTCTGCGGTCAGTTGATGAGATTAAGCCCCACCTCAGACACCAAATACTCTATGCTAGTGGTTGTTGATAATGCTGTAGCTACTCTGAGGCAGGACAAGCCTTTACGGTCAGGAAAGGCACTTGAAGAGAGAGGCATCCCTTCCCTTCTCAAGGGACCCTCATCTGGTATGTCCCTCAGGCAGAAAGTGCTTACCTCTTATTCAGCATGCCAGCACCTTCCAAGAGTTGTTTGGCAGTGAAAGCCTCCATTCCCTTTCTATAAGAGGTTTGGGTTGGTAATACTGAAGTCAACATTGCACCTGAGGCTCCACCACATCTCCAAGACCCTTGGGAGCTTCAGTGAAAAACTTGGCCAAACCGGAATAGCACCCTCAGCTCTAATTTCTGCTGAGCCATGCACCACAGCTCTTTATGATTCAAATAGCTGAATTCTGGGAGAAGGCCAAGGAAACTAGTCCCTCTAGCAAAGCCTGTTCCTTCCATCAGCTTCCACAAGTCATGGCAAGAGAGAAGAAACTGCCACAAAAGGCAGCAACCAGGTGCAGATGGGGCATCAGCACTAAGCCACAAGTGAAAAGGAGCATGTTGAACTTGTATCTAGACACAACTATCCCGGCTAAGAGCCTACATTGTAAGCTGACAAACCTATCCCTCGTTTGTGCCAAATTTCTTCTTCTTACACCTTCCTGTGAGACACCTGCAGCCAGCTCTCACACAATCTTTGCCTACATATCACCAGTCCAGTAAGTAGGTTGAACATGAGCCAGCAGTGTGCCCAGGTGACCAGGAGAGACAATGGCATCCTGGTCTGGACCAGGAACAGTGAGGCCAGCAGGACAAGGGAGGTTATTCTGCCCCTCTACTCAGCACTGGTCAGGCCACACCTTGAGTACTGTGTCCAGTTCTGGGCCCCTCAATTCAAGAGAGATGTTGAAGGAATGGAATGTGTCCAGAGAAGGGCAAGGAAGCTGGTGAGGGGCCTGGAGCACAGCCCTGTGAGGAGAGGCTGAGGGAGCTGGGGGTGTGAAGCCTGGAGAAGAGGAGGCTTAGGGGAGACCTTACCACTCTCTGCAACTACCTGAAAGGAGGTTGTAGTCAGGTAGGGGTTGGTCTCTTCTCCCAAGCAACCATCAACTGAATGAGGGGACATAGTCTCAAGTTGTGACAGGGGAGGTATAGGTTGTGTATTAGGAGGAAGTTCTTCACAGTGATTGGCATTGGAATGGGCTGCCCCGGAAGGTGGTGGAGTCACTGACCCTGGAGGTGTTCAAGCAAAGACTGGATGGGGCACTTAGTGCCATAGTCTAGTTGATTGGCTAGGGCTGGGTGATAGGTTGGACTGAATGAGCTTGGAGGTCTCTTCCCACCTGCCTGATTCTCTGAAGTCAGGTTTTCTTCTAAGGGGCAGGCTGATACCAGCAATGGTTGCACGCCCATTGAAGGCCCTGTGAAGCAGTAAAGGCATTGCTCCTTTTCCCTGCCCACCTCCAGAAGCTCTGCTGCAAACAGCCCAGGACTATGCACAGCCAAAGGACTGCTAGAATGAGTGGAATAGATCAAAGGCAGAGAGATCAAGGGAGGGCAGAAGGCAGGACCAAGCACACCCCTACCCCACCCTTCCTGCTTCCTCCCAGACCTTAGTTCAGTGCTCTGTAGCCTAAATACATCCACTTCCCCCACCTCTCCAGGGCAGAGAATTACCTGTTTGGCTGTTTCTCTTCACCAGTGTGTTTATGTGTGCTGCTAATCTCCACTACAGTCACACTATTTTTCACCACATGGCAGCATCCTGTGGATTTTTCCAGCAGTTGAAGCCACTGAGGTCTGCTGCACAGGACACAGCAGTGAGGCCAGGTACTCTCCATGAAAAGGGGCTTTCCTGAAGAGCAAGTCCCAAAAACTGTTTAGGTAAGAAGGCTGCTCCCAGATTCCCCTGGGCACAGCCACATAGCCTTTTCAAGCTCTTGGTGTGCTGGTGACAGAAACTGGAGGTGGGGAAAAAGCTGCATCCACAGGTGCTGCTGAGGCGAGATCCACACAGGTTGTTCTAGGAGGGCACAGGCTCTCATCCACACAAACAGGGAGCTCTGGCTTTTCTGCCTGTTGCCACTCCTCCTCCCCACCAGGTCCAAATAAGGAACTCAGCAATGAATCCTTGCAGCTCATAATTTGTGTGCAAACCATGAGAAGACAGGAGGTAGAAAAACCTGTTTGCGCTCCAGTCATGTCTTCCATGTTCGTGTCCCACACCATTCCACACCCCCCCCCTCCCCTCACGCCCTCTCCCTGGCTGCTTTTGCTCCCTATCATTTGAGATTTCAGGTGTTCAAAAGCAGTCATCTACCAGTCTTTCTTCAGAAAGTGATGAATGAGTTTGCATGTCACTGTGGCAGGGCAGATCAGAAAGGTCCAGAGTGAGGGTGACAAAAAGACGGCCCCAAAAAAAGGTTAAACCACGTGTTTGCAGGGCCCCTCCCAGCCAGAGCTAAGGAATGCTTGAAAGCCAAAAAAGCTTTTATTTTCGGGCTGTGAGAGGTATTTTTTTTTTGTTTGATTGCTTTTTTGGCTGTTTTTTTTTTTTTTTTTCCTGTCTGAAAGGATAAGAGGAAAGAGTGGGACAATCAAATCTGGTTTCTGTTTATTTCCAGAATTTTACTGTACAAAATATGCAAAGTGTAAAACCGTTTTATGTTTCAGTTTAAAAACAACAAAACCCCCATCCAGCTATAACTTAAGAGAACCCAGCTTGGAACAGAACAATTTACTAGGCTAGACCCACAGTGCATTAATGTCACAGACACCAGGAATTTGCCTACTTCAGTTCACGATTAGAAAAGGACAGAAAGACAAGGTACCATTGCAGTTAAAGTCACATGTGCAAAGAAGAGGGGGAGGGAGGTGGCAAAGGGGAAAAAAAAGGACAGAATTTCTGCTGGTTAACATCTATCAATTAGAAAACCTTGGCAAACCCCATTTTACTATACACAGTTTGTGTAGAAAAAGAGTATTACACAGTGATCAAAAGAGGGTGAGGGAAGGACCTTCGCTCCTACCCTCTTCCCCAAGACACAATAATGCTGAATCAAAGAAACAGGCACAGAAAAGTGTAAGGTTCCTTCACAGTTCCACCTGTGCAGGCAGTAAGCCACAGCATCCCCCACCCTGTGCACACAGGAGATACCCCCAAGCACCATTAGCACTGGTGAGAGGTGCTTGGGAAGCAGAGGGAAAGGTTCCCTCTCTGAGAAGAGCACACATAGGGCAGGGCTGGCTGCCTGCTGCCCACAAGGCTTCAGTATGTTGTGGGGATAAAAAACAGAGTCTCTTGGAGGGATGCAGAGGGGTGGGTAACACCAGTTTGCCCTGCTGGCACCGCAGGGGCCTGACTTGGGAGCATCCCAAAATGATCCACACCAGTCACAGAGCAGCTGTCAGAAACCACCACTTTTGGTCATCACCTACAGGAGGTAGCAGCCTGAATGCAGGAGGATCCTGTAGGAGACTTCATGGCCTAAAGCCCATCTCTTTTAGGAGAACAGAAATTGGGGGATTTTGGGGTGTGTTTGACACAAGAGCACTTCCTTCTTGGTGCTGAACCACAGAGCTCTGTTTGAGGCTTTAGGCAGGCCTGATGTACACACCTACAAGGGCAACAGAACACACACAAGACACAGACAAGCTGGAGAACAGACACCTGCACACACATCTCCTGAACAGCTCTCACATGGCAGGGCAAAACTGAATGCAGCTGAAGAGCAAAGTCTGGGACCAGACCAGAGCATTTCTGCAGAAGACTGCAATGCTTTTGTTCTACCTCTGAAAAGGCAGATTTCTGAGTTTTGGTAAGCAAGATTGAGTTGGCTTGAACAGGTTTCCATGTTTAGCTGAGTAGGTTTATAAGGCCATGGAGTATAGCGATAGGGTGAGAGGCATTGGTTTTAAACCAGAGCAGAGTAGCTTTAGCCTGGGCATTAGGAAGAAGTTTTTTACTATGAGGGTGGTGGAACACAGGTACAGGTTGCCCAGAGAGGTGGTGGAGGCCTCATCTCTGAGGACATTCAAGATCAAACTTGACAGGGCTCTGCGCAACCTGATCTAGTTTCTAGATGTCTCTGCTCACTGCAGGGGTGTTGGACAAGATGACCTTCAAGAGTCCCTTCCAGGCTGATGCATTCTATGACTCTGGATTTCCAGTTCCTTCAGCAGCAAATGATGGAAACCAGGACATCTCAAAGAAGACTTTTAAAAGCTACTTACACAGGACTAGCTTCAGAAATTGATTCCACGCAGCTGTTGGCATACATGACAACAGTGGATTCCTGAGGCTTTGTGTGGAGATCCCCACCCCAAGAGAAAAGGTGATAATACTCTGTGAGGGCTGGGATTTGTTCAGATCTCTCCCAAACTTGCACTTCTTCATGAGCTGCCTGTGAGCTCCAAACTGCAGCCCTAGCACCTCCCATCCCAGCAGACGCTTGTTCCTGCTTCACTAGGGAACTTCAGGGTGAAAAACAGAGAGGGGAGGATGGGAGCTGTAGTGACTGAAGTTCTTGTCAGAAAAATCTTTAGAGGCAGAAGTCAGAGGAATAGCTGGCAGGGGCTGAAATTAGATCTGCCTTTCTCTCCAATATGGCCCTACAGGGTGGACTGCTCTTGAAGGCACCCAGGACAACTCCAGAAGCAGCTGCGTCATGTCACCTTTTCATGCGCACTGCATCCCTCCCCAGTCATTCTGCTTCCCACAGGGGAGTGTGGGTGGCTACACCTCCCCCGCACAGGGTGAAATCTGGCAGTTGCCAGCAGCCCCTCTACTTCCCCAAGCTGACCACAGGGACTCAGCCAGGGACTGGTACACAGTGGAGTGGAACACCAGAATGCTTGTGGATCTGAGAGCTCTGCCTTCTCTGCTCCCTTCAGCAGGGAGGGAGTTTGAGACCCAGGACAGCCCCACAGAGCTTACACAATGACTACAGGCCCATGGCAATGAGAGGCTAAAAGACCTGCTAATAACCTTTGCCAGACCTAGTTACAGGATTAGCAAGTATTAATGGTCTCATATCTGCCCCTACATTTCTAGAAGCTTCAAGAAATCTGAGTCTTTCACTCTTCTGCCATCAAAGAAACAGACAGCCTTTATGGAAACCCACAGACATCTTCATCTGTTCCAGAACCACTGAAAGTCTTAACCTCATCTGGTTTTGGAGGGTCTCAGCAGAGCTCTGGATTTAGGTTGTAACAAACCTTGAGAGTAAAACAACAAAGCCTTTAAAGTATCTGAGCAGCATACTTGGAGAGTCACAGGAAAAATGCCAACATGGGGGAGAAGAGTGGGGCAACATCACTCCTGTCTAGGCAACACGGCACCCTACTGAATGGTTCAGCCTTTAGTAGAAGGATGGCCAGCACAAGAATCTTCTCTGAGGGGAACAGTGGCCACATCAACACCAACAGGGTTGTCTTACAAATCACATGATTTCTAAACAAAACAATCAAATTAATTCCCAGCCAGGTACAAGCATCCAGGCTGGGAAAGAGGAGGGAGGTGCAAGGAGGAAGTACAGGATAGGAGAGACATTTGGAGGAAAACAGCCTACACTTGGCTGACAAACCCTAGAAGCCTTATTTATGCTCAGCTCTTGGCAGGCTCTGCAGAAGTCAGGACTGCAGGATTTGGAACAGAGCTTTGTTCCCTGTGACTCGATTCTTATTCATTAGCTGGCTATAAACAGAGTTAAACAAACCAGCCTGCTCCCACCACTCAGTGTTTTGATAAATGGTCTGAATTCCTATAGATTCCTATAGATCTCAAAGCACTTGTCAACAAGTTGAGGTCAGCCTCACAACACCCCAGTGAGGTAGGTATGACAGTGGTCCCCTGATTTTGCACAGAGCTAGGAAACAAGAAAATGTAATTTAAAAACCCCCCCCAAAAAACCCAGGGAATACTCAGAACTCCAAATTCCCCTTTCAGCCTGTCTAATCCCTAAGCAGGTTACATTTCTAAAGGGACTGTTTAAGAGGTCAAGTCTTTTCCTGAAGAAGCAGCATTCACACTGTTGACACAGGGAAAAGTGTTCAACCTAAGATGTTGTCCCTTGCTGAGAGTGTCCTTTCCATCAGCAGGCAGAAAGGGCAGCACTGAACCACAGCACACAGATGAGGAAGGAGACCCTGAGCGAGCACACACCGCTCCCGTATGGTTCTCCATGCATTCAAGGATTTAATGCAATTAAGACATGGGTTTCCTGAGCAGATAGTGTCAGATAACCTCCCTCGTGGGGGAGGGAAAAGGAAAGGGTAAGGAAATCCTGGGAAAGTAAGAAAGATTTGCAGAGGTGCCTGTGACAAGAAGCTCTCATGCACGAGGCACACCCAAGCCCCTGGCAAGGTGGTTCTTGTTCTGGCTTCACAGAAATGAGCCAATTCAGCCACAGGCGCTTGCCTCCACAGAGGCATAAGTGCTCCACAGTCTCCCAAGCTACTCCCAGTCTCTCCCAACTTGCTGGTTATGCACATCATAAAAGACAGATATGCACATCTTCAGGAGAGCCAGGCGTGAGATATGATAGGCTCCTCTTGTTTTCTTTTTTTCTTGCTTTTAAAGAAAGGAATAAACCAGTCTATTTTTTTCCAAAACAAAAACACTGTGAAGGTCACAGTCGATAAAGAAGTCCATGTACAGACTACCAGAAAGTCCGACCTAGAAAAACAACCCAAACACTAAGTGTAGAGAAGGGAAAATTCTACCTACGTCCCATCCTTTAGAGGA
Source organism: Semnornis frantzii (assembly GCA_013399775.1). Taxonomy (NCBI): domain Eukaryota; kingdom Metazoa; phylum Chordata; class Aves; order Piciformes; family Ramphastidae; genus Semnornis; species Semnornis frantzii. The sequence continues at coordinate 24,415 of VWYK01006756.1, read as the reverse complement.
CCTGATCCTGATCCCATCACGTACCATCTAGTTCCTGCACAACCCCACCTTGCTTCTCACATGGAGAAGACAGAATCCAGATGACTACCACATACTTGCAAGAAAGGTGCAGGACATTGCAGGTATCATCATGACAAGGAATCACCATTTTGGACCCTCCCTCCTCAGAGTGCTTCCTCGATTCCAAGAGGACTCTCTGCAGGTGCTGTTGGACATGTGGCTCCACTGCTGCTGAAGCTGGAAGAGTGGCACACACCAGCCTTGCCATGCCGGACTAGCAGCGCCTCACTCTTAGCTGGGCCACTTTGCGCTGTTGGGAGCACGAAGGCAACCCCACGAGTTGCTGGAGGAGCCCAGGGAAGGCCTGGAGAAGATCAGAGGAGAGAGGAGGGGCAGCCACAGCCCCCTCAGAAGATGATGCACCCTGGCAACAAAAGGCACTGACTTACGTACCTCACTGAACTGGGGCACCCTGCATTAAGACACCCATGTGGAAGGCAGCTCCGATCCTGCCTGATAGAGATATCTGCATGGCAATAGACTGGGCAGAATGAACCCCCTGCTTCACACACAAATCCACTGCCACAGAGCTGGGGGTGTTTCAAAGGGATCTGACTGAAGGCAGATGACTGCCAGCCTCAGAGCTGGCTCCAGGGTCATCAGATTTCAGACACCACTTTAGGCTCAGTGAACATTCCAAACCCCATAGAACTTGGGTGACACCAAAGTCGCGCACAGAAGCTGCATCTCTGAGGAGCAGATCCCAGCATGGAGCAGAGACTTTCCACAGCACGGAAAGGCCAAGAAAGGCAGGCAAGTTTCCAACATTCAGACATAGTTTGGTATTTCTTAGCTTTAGCTGAAGGCATATGGTGGAGAAGGACACATTGTAGTGTTTCCAGAGCACAGGAGTTCTCCACAGCAAGCGCATGTGGCAGAGGTCAGCCCTTCCCTGGCTCCTCTCCTCAAGGAGGGAGGTGCTGCAGTCTTTCCTCCAGATGCACTTGAAGCTAGTTAGAGAGGGAGGGTCACATTCCTGCCTGCACCCCCCCTTCCCCTCAAAGAGGCTGTCAGACATAGGGAGGGTCTGAGATTTATCTGAGGGGGAGCCAGCTACTTACCTACTCTGTCCCAGTGCAAATACGCAGTCCTTGCAGGTGCAAAAGGAAGTGGCAGTAAGGTAGACCCCGAGGGGACTGTGCCTGGAGAAACACGTTTGCAAAGCCAAAGAGAAAAAGCACAGAGAGAGGGTGTCTTGGGAGTGTCTGACAAAGATGCAGGCAAGCTGCAGAGAGGGAAGCAGGTGAGAGGTAACAGAGAGCTATGTCACACAGAAGTTTCACTAACGAGCACTGGCGAAAAAAGCCCAAAGAACCAACCAACATAAAAAAAAAATAAATCTGAAAAGCTGCAAGATCCAGTTCAAGGCAAGCAACTCAAGAGACACAGAGAGCAAACCCATCCCACTATGCTCACACAGGGTCCAGCACTGACAGAACAGAGCACACAGAGAGATGGAAAAGAATAAGTCTTCAGTTTGCAGATGAGATGGGTCAGAGGCAGTCCTCTCACACCTGCCTTTGATAGCTTCTCCTCCTAGACTGAACAGGGACTGCCACACCCTTGTGCAAGCAGAGGTCTGTAGCAGGAGGTGAGCGATGCGCTCTCAGCAACAGCTACAGGCAGCAGAAGTAGAGAAGCGAAAGCAGAGAAGCACACCGTGTAAGGCAGTGCTCCAACAGGAATGCCGACGCCGCGATCGCGCAAAGACAGGCTGCGAGATTTACAGGATGCCTGCAGAGAGGGAGGGAAAGGGAAAAAAAACAAATCTGTTCTGTCTCCAAGGCTGAGTGAACTGAGCCAAGTCACCCTGTTGCCTCTTAAGATATTTCTTTCTAGATAAGATATCCCAACTCCCCCCTCCCCTTTCCAAATAAAGTGCAGATGGTCAAATATTACTGGTCCATCATCTGCCAGTTTCAGTCAGCATTGGGGAAATTCAACCCAAAAGCACGATATTGAAAAAAAAAAAAAACCTCAAACCCCCAACAACCCACCCTCAAAATCCCTTAGACCGAAGTCTCAGACTGTAAGCGGAGGACAAATTTATGAGATTTAGGGTCTATGAACTCTTCTGAGAGTTTGATGAAGGGGATTTTCTTCACATTAACAACAAGGCTGAAGTCCAAGCACTTGAGGACAAACACAATTCCGTCTTGTAATCCGCTTGTGACCGCTTCCTCACTGATGAGCGTCCACTGCTTGGAGAACCAGCGATCCCTGTCGTACTGAAGGGTTGGGCCCGGGCTGAGGTAACGCTCCAGGAATGCCTGCCAAGAGAGGGACACGCATTAGCGTCGGGCCCACAACTCGCTCTGCATCAATGCCCTCTTCCCATCCCAGACGCAGCTCTGCAAACACATGCTGCAAATTGTTTCAGCTTCTGCACTTCAGGAGAGATCCTCTCCCCAGCACTTCGCAGCTTTTCAGATCCTGGCAGCAGACACAACTGTCAGGAGATTCTCTTTCAGTCCACCCCATCAGGCTTGCAAAGTTATACCCCTGACTTCTACTGTCAGCATTGTCATTCGGCAGCAGTTCAGTAAAGCAGTGGTCGTTTCTCCCCTGCCAACCTCACAGGCCTTCCCAAAACCACAGTCCCAGACAGGCAGTCGGAATAGCTTGGCCTGAAAGAGGGAGTGCCAGGTAAAGCAGAAAGCAGAGGTTTTCATGTCTGCAGCCTGAGTGAGGCTGCAAAACTCAAAGTAGAAGAGGTAGCACCATTTGACATGGTTTTTGTTTTACAGAATCACAGAATGGTAGGGGTTGGAAGTGACTTCTGAAGATCACCTGCAGTCCAACTCCCCTGCTAGAGTAAATCACACAGGAACACATCTGGACAGTTGTGAAATCCCTCCAGAGACGGAGACTCCGCAATCTCACTGGGTAGCCTGTTCCAGTGCACTGCCCCCTTCAAGTGAAGAACATTTTCCTTCTGCTTATGTGCAATCTCCCGGAGAGTCTGGCTCCACCTACTGACACTTGCCCTTTAGATATTGATAAGCATTAACGAGTGCAACCTATGATGCACTGATCACACTACAGACAGCAGCTATGAAAACCTCCACTCGCCTCCCTTGACAATGTTCTGTGCTGCATGCACATACAGGTGTGCCACCCCTTTTTCTCTCCTTCCTGCCTCGGCATCAGAAAAAGCATCACCTTTGGTGTCATGTTATTGGTGATGCAGAAGGACAAGTGTTGCAAGATGCTCTCCATGCTGTGGTACTGTTGCTGGCGGGTGGTGCGAAGGTACTTCTGCAAAGCTCTTGCCATGGAGGGAAAGATTGCCTGGGCTGCTTCTCGGGGGTCCATCATCTCTCCTGGAGCTTTCTGTTGTTCCTCTGCCTGGAGGCGTTTGATGTGAGTGAAAGCCTCCTCTACTGCAACCACAAGCCTACAGGAGGAAAACCAGGACACCAGGAGTTGTAACAAGAGAGGCTGGATGAGTCTTTGGATAAGGTAGTGCCTAGGAATCAGGATTCACAAGCTCCTATTCTCATCTCTGCCACCAAATCACTGCTTGCCATCAGACAACTTACCTAAGATCTTCTCTACTGCAAGTCCAAGGGGTAGACAACAGCTTTTCTTTCCTTGTCCAAGCCACCCAGCAACTGGGAGCCACAAACCAGGATTAAGACTTTAAAAGCCTAAGTGTTGTGCCTGGTTCTGCCAACACAGCATAAACGTCAGCTACGTGACTCAAACAGGACACAGCTGCCCTTGTGCTCAAAGCCTGTCTCTGAATATGAGGACTCCAACATGCAGTGCAGTGCAAAGCATAAGGACAGGCAAGCAGTCTGGAAGAGGCTGGCTATAAACTAGCAAGACCCAGAAGACAGACTGCTCTGAGACCCTCTGTGCTCACAAGTGGCAGCCTGCTTCGATTTACAACTGGGTGCAGAATTTGTGCTGCCAAATGATACTCTGTACCCCTTCACTAAACAGTGATGCTGGTCCCGTCCTTACACCTAACGCTGCCACTGGAAACAGCTGCTGCAAACCACTCCTGTGTTGGCACAGGTGAGCAAACAGCAAGACCACACCGTAAAAAGGCAAACAGATGCCATATGACACTTGCAACTTAGCCCAGCATTAAGTTACAAGTTAGCAAGGAAAAAGACATGATAACAGAGGAGTTACCCAACAAAACCTTTCTGCCCCTCCAGACAGGACTTGTTTCACACTGAGTTTCCACTCAGATCACCAACTACTGTCCAGGTAGCTCTCAATGCCCAGAGAAAGCTGCCTCAAGCAGAGGTAAACATGCTGCATTTAGATTGTGTATGAGGAACAAGATGAGAAGCCCTGAACCCTGCCCATTTTGTTTCATTTGACTTGGGGAGGTGTGGAAATCAACTTCTAATCTCCTCAGATCTTTTTTGTTGCAGCTCTGACTTTCCTCCTTGGAAACATGTAGCCTCATCTTCTAGCAGCTGATGGTTTTCCTCTGACTAAGCAGCGGATCTAACCAAACTCTGCAAGGAACGGAGAAGTGCCTGAGTTAGGAAAAGAAAGCTCAAAGTTTGCACCAAGGCTGGAAGAGAGCTCAAAACATAGCAGCTACAGAGCAGAAGTCTGACCAAGGCAGGCTTGGGGACACACACACTGTGCCAGGACTTTCCCAATGAAATATAGACTGGCAGAAGAAAACACAAAAGCCAGCTCCTTCCAGTTATGGCACATTCCTTCCAAACCCAGGTCAGCTCAGGAGTGCCTGTCTGTAAGCAACTCACCTCAAATGGCTAGGTGTGCTAACTACAAATGGTATTTACGGTCTGGAGCAAACGGAGGCACTATGTCAGGTCAGCTCAACAAAGGATCAGAAGATGCACTTAAAACAACCATAGAACTGTTTTGGTTGGAAAATACCTCTAATATTCAATCCAACTTTTGACACAATATCACCATGGTCATTAAGCCATATCCCAAAGAGCCACATCTACACATTTTCTCTACACTTCCAGTGATGGTGACTGCATCACCTCCTTGGAGAACCTGTTCCAATGCCTCACCACCCTGACAGTAGAAAAACTTTCCCTAAAATCCAGTTGTGCCCCTTGAACAATTTCAGGGCACTTCCTCTAGTTCTATCACTCCACACTAGGGAAAACAGATTGACCCCCAACTCACTACAACCTCCTTTCAGAGAGTTGTAGAGAGTGAGGCGGTCTCCCTTCAGTCCCTTTTTCTCCAGGCTAAATATGCCCAGTTCCTTCAGCTGTTCCTCATAAGAACTGTTCTTCAGACCCTTCACAAGCTTTGCTGCCCTTCTTTGGACCTGCAACTCCACATCTTTCTTGCAACAGGAGGCCCAAATCTGAACATGGTATTTGAGGTGCAGCCTTAAATACATTCCAAAACGAGTCACAGCTGCTTCAAGTTGTGTCTGTCTTCCCCCAGCTCACTGGAATGGGCAGTCAACAAATTGCCCCTTTGAGTAGTCTACAAAGACAAATATTCTCCTTGCCAAAATGCTCCACCGATCCTGTCCCTGGATTACTTGAGCTGAGCAAACAAGACTGGGCACGGACGAAAATAATGGGATTTCCCACAGCAAGTAACTACAGATCTGCCGAGCACTGGACTGTTCCTTAATCCATGACATTGCATTAGCTTATCTGCATAATAGACACAAGCTCCGTTTTATGCATGTTCCTCAGATAATTCCGGTTGCAAGCTGTCACCATCCCTTACGCATCTGGCTTCATTTGCTTCTTTGCTGTGACAGATTTACAAACAACCCACAGCCCCTAATCAGTCTTTTCAGGCTCGGCAAGCCCTGGGCGACAGAGCCAAAGGGCACCCGGGAAGGGAGAGCTTTACCTCGCGCGGCGTTTCTTCACCCGGCGCTCGTGGTCAGCCTCCTCGTAGTAGAGTTCGTTGTGACTGGAGTCCCTGCGCCGTGCTGCGGCTGCGATCATGGCACGGGACTGCCCAGAGGCGTTGTTACCGGGGCCTTTGGGAGGCAAGGATGAGAAAGGTGGTGTTACTGTGACAGGATTGCAGCTGGGACACCACCGGCACCCTGTAGCATGTTGCAAGTGCTCTGTGGCTCCAGCCTTCCCAGTCAAAGCCCTAAACCCTTCCCCAGTCCTCAGGAGCTCTAGGTAGAAAGACTGACAGGCAGCAGGGGTTTAGAAAGGGAGCTTTGGCACATGGACTAGGGAAGTTAGTTGGGATGAAGGATCTCACACAGCATACACAAGGGCACAGGCGAGGTGCACATGCCAAGGATGTAACTTACCACCCATTATGTATGTTTTCAGTTTGAGGGCAAGGACAGCTGGAACACACCGTATCTCAGCAACAAGACGGTGTGAGAGCACAAGAAGTGAAGTGTTGAAAAGAGGAGAAAGACAAACACAAGGACATTGTGAGACATGGAGATGAATGAACAAAAGCCAAACTCCAGACAATTACATGCAGGGAGGAAAAACAGGATGCAAAGGCAGCAGGGCCATCTTTAGACAAAGCACAGGCTTTTCCAGAAGGGCAGATACTGTCAGGCCGGCAGTCCTACAATAGGATAGGCTAGGGTCTAAAGGTGTAGGAACTACTCATGGCACTCTAAGCAGCACCTGCCATTATAGCTTCTGTTGCTGATCCTACTCAGCTACAGGAACAGGGGAACTGCAATCTGCTTTGTAACACCAAGTCAAGCAGTCAAGCTATCTAACACCATAACTAGTGACCTTAAAATACAGCAGTAGGTTCTGCAGCTCCCTCATGAAGCTCACAGCTCTCACTGTTTGTGCAGAGAGAGGGAAAAAAATGCTGCCCCAGCAGAGCGTACCAATCCTTCTGTCTAGGTAGGGGATAGAGGTGGGTCTACCTAGAGGGACAAAGAAGCCTAGGACTGCCTCCAAACCACCAAGATCTGCTTTTCTGACTAACTCCTCTGAAAGCTCAGTCTCAACTGACAGTGGTTAAGGCAAATCAATTGCACAGGCATGCTTAAAACTGTTCTGCTCATGCAAGGGCAACTCCTAACATTTTTTCTTAAAAAGCACAAACCAGATTCCAAGAAGCTCAGCAGAGAGAAAGACAAGCATTCATACAGATGGTTTTGTAAGAGTCTAAACACTTCAGCCTTTGTTTGACAGCATTAAAATAGAGGATATGACTCAAGGGAGACAAAGATCCCAAATTTGGCTTAGAACTGGGCTTGTCGACTATGTCTGGTGATGAAAATCCTGGTTTTGAAGGTGAGCCTCCCCACTCTGTGTAAGAGAGTTTGTAGCGAGACGGTTTTCCTTCCTGGCTACTCCCGTATCAAATACAAAAGCTGTCAACAAATTAGGCTGCCTTAATAGCATTATTCTCTTTCCACTTGGAGGCTGGAAGAGACTGTTCGGATGCCAAGGTAACTGCAGCAGCCAAAACTATGCTTTGCTTTGCAAAATGGATGGGAATCTTAAGGACATGCCTATAAGCTTGTGATTGCCATGTGCACAAAGGTGATGGTATTGCACTAGGAATAGCCCAGGCAACTCGGTACTGCCCTGAAAGAGGAGGCATGAGTTTTCAGGCCCTGGTAGGCTCATGAGTTTGACACTTGGAAAGACCTCCTAGCCACAGCTGTACTTTGCTTCTGGTTCTTTTTCATCTGACAGAGTTTTGTGAGCTAGCAGCTTCTAAGCAACTAAGGCTAGCAGTTTTTTTCTAAACAAGTTTGGGAGACTCAATGTCCCAGTGGGTGCTGCAGGAATAGGGGCCCTGCCACCTCCTGAAGGGATGCAGCAGTGCTGGAGAAGCCAGGTCAGCTAGTAACCATAATGGCATGTACTGCAGCCACTCTGGCAGACCCTTGGGTTTGAATGGTGTGCAGGCACCCGTGGATCAGAAAGCCTTCACTTTCCACACACCAGCTCTCATTTGACAGTGAGAATCTGGAATGAAAGATTTCGGTTCTAGGAAAGCACAAAGCAAGTCTCTTTTCTTCCCCTTTCCAACTCAACTCATTTTTTCCCACCCAAAGCCTTCTTCGATCCAAGCAGCATGGGCCACAAAGATGATCAGAGGGTTGGAGCAACTCTGCTGTGAGGACAGACTGAGAGAGTTGGGGCTCTGCAGGCTGGAGAAGGAAAGGCTTCAAGACCTTACAGTAGCCTTCCAGTATCTGAAGGGGACCTACAGGAAGACTGGGGAGGGATTATTTACAAGGTCTTGCAATGACAGGACAAGGGGCAATGGGTTTAAACTGGAAGAGGGGAGATTTAAACTGGATGTTAGGAGGAAGTTCTTTACAGTGAGGGGGGGGAGACACTGGCACAGGTTGCCCAGGGAGGTTGTGGTTGCTCTCTCCCTGGAGGTGTTCAAGGCCAGATTGGAGGAGGCCTTGAGTGACCTGTACTAGTGGGAGGTGTCCCTGCCTATGTCAGAGGGTTGGCACTAGATGATCTTCGAGGTCCCTTCCAACCTTACCATTCTATGATTCTACAAGACACAGTAGGCAAGCTCCTCTCCCTTCCCCCTGCCAGGATGGAGACATCCCACTGTAAGGATCAAAGGCTCCAATCAATTTATAGACTGAGGAGTGATGCATCCATCTTGGGGAAGCACTTAGAATAAGGTCTTTTAAATTTCTGAAGTCACCGAAAATGAAAAAATAAAATAAAATAACAGTACACCCCCATCAGGCACTAAAATTCGGAAGGCAAAACAATCATATCATGGTTTTCTGTGTGACAGATATTCTTCATATTTTGGTCTCCACACCCTGCATGCATCACCACCTTGCCCAGCTAAGCCCTTTCAGTCTCTTTTCCATTCCAGTTCTCAAAGTCTTTCAATACCACCAAATTCCCAGGCAGGAAGTGCCTTAGCTCATCTTCTCAGAGGGCTTCAGCCATCCTTCACCACTAAAGCTTCCCTACACAACTTCGGCTCTTCCATCAAAGGAATGTATGCTTTTATAAAGGCTGTAATGGCTGGGCACACCCTGCTTATCAAGTCTAGCTCTTACTGATAGTGTTTGAGAGTGTCAAAGATTAAGTCCAGTTTTCACTGCTCTGAGTGTCCACAGGGATCCACCCAACCATCCTCCCACAGGTCTCTCTTTAAAGCCTAAAAGTTTGGAAAAGGTTTTAGAACTGCAAAGTTCAAGTAGGACTGTTATCTGTGTCTGAATTTCCATGAACTGCTCAGCATCAGGATGACCTAGGAGCATGGCTGCACATAACCTAGGCACAGTTAATTTAGTACTCTAAGGCTGCAGGCTGATGAAAACTGCCTTCACTGGCAACTGCTGCTTTGGCAGCTGCTTCTTCCCACACTGGTATCAGCCTTCCTTACTCTTCTGAAGGCTTCCTGTGGAAACAGCACAATAAAGAACCAGGGAACTCGTTTAGGCTAAAAGTTGTGTTTATTGTGCTATCACAACCAAGGAGATGACCCGAGGGTGACAAAAAGCAGAAGCTCCCTAAAACAGTCAGTGGCATCAAAAAGCACTTGTCCAGCCTCCTAATAACTAAGCCTGATCCATTTCACCTGGCAAAGACAAAAGTCTTATTGTGGCCTAAACATTATCGGTAAAGTCATGTGGAATTGCAAACTCAGCACTGTCAGGATGATTTCCAACAAGAGACAAGGATTTGGCAAAGCAAGAAGGGGAGAGTGTGTGCATAACAAAGCATAAAGCCAACTCGGCCCTTCCCCATCCCACCCAATCTCAGAGATTACATTTCATCTCACCTACCATCAACATTGTAGACTTTCAGGCCGGCCATGTGCTTGGCTGCACGGGATTTGGAGGCTGTTAACAAGGCTGGGTTGTAGACTGTGAAATCTCTGTAGTAATTTTCCAGAACCACCAGTGCAGCTCGCTGGATGCTAAGGGAAATTAAAAAGAAGAAAAAAAAAAACCAAAAACCTCAAGACAAACTTCTTCAAAATGCAACAAATTCTTTTCTTTCCTGGAAATAAGAAAGACAAAAACAGCCACATTATATGGAATTGGGTTGTCATGCCCACAAAATTGGGCAATGTGCAGAATACTAATTACTCTCTCTAGGACTTGAGATTTCATTTGGGATGCAAGACACATATCCCTACCCTCACCTTGACAGGAGGACGGGCAGCCTCCTGTCCCCAGGATGATCCCTAACCACGGGCAGCAGAGAAATTGAAGCACTTGGCTGCCTGCAGTATGGGGCAATACAGGACCAGAGGTCAGCCTCCTCTGACAGTATGATAGCTATGACACAGAGACATTGCTGAGGCAAGATCAGAGCACCAGTGGTTTTGCTGCAGCTGGGTGGTCTAGATGGAAGGACCAGCTCAGGATGGATGTCTTTCCTTTTCAGTCATTTCCAGCTGCACCTCACAGCTCCTCAGATCTCCCAATCTCTTCTGCTTTCATAAGATCGCTGCCCGAGGAGCATGGTTGTTGGAGAAGGGACTACCTCAATATTGCTTGTTAAATCCCAGGGACAGAACAAGGAGCAGTGACACTCCCTTCCTCCCTTTGAAGGGATGCCTCTGCATAAAATGATGACACACGGGAGCAAAGCAGCATGCACACCAGGAAGGGCTCAACCCAGAGGTATCGTCCTTTGCAATCATTTTGACAACAGTGAGCTATGTCTGCAGGCACTGCTACCAATAAACAGGACGGCATTCCAAAACGAGCCAGAGCTGTGCTGTTGGAAAATCACAGAATGGCTTAGATTGGAAGGGTCCTTAGAGACCATTCACTCCAACCTCCCTGCCATAGGCAGGGACACCAACACATGTGCAGGATCTAGGACACAGCTCTCTCCAGGTCACTCTGCCTCCATGCCCCAGTGTGGCGTCCAGCTGGCCGCATCATCCTCAACAGATCACCCAGATGACTGATTCAGCCAGCTGGAGTTTGCCAAGAACTTGTACTTAATTTCATTTTGTACCCACGAAAATTATAGAACTGCCAACACATCTGTTGACAGTTAATTGTAAAGTTCACATTTAACCAACAAAGCCTAAGAAAAGTAACACCTTACAACACATGAAGACAATGTTACATGGATGGTAATGTGGGAAAGTGAAACATCAACAAATCAAGACCCAAATTCAATTCTCAGCACCACCACTGATTCAGTGCATGCTGATGGAGGAACAATTTAAGTTTTCTTGTAATTTGTGCTTATATTAAATTTGTGCTTATATTAAATTTCTGCATCGCACCCCAGCAACTGAAACACATGCACACACACATTCCCATTCTCTACTGCTCCCCCCTCACTGGTCAGAGAGTTAAGTGTAGACAACAGACCATTTGCAAGACTCTGAGAAAGAACCATAGGATGTGAGGGGTTGGAAGTGGTCTTCAGAGATCTAGTCCAAGTGCTCTGCCAAAGCAGGATCACCTCACCTAGGGCAGGCCACACAGGAATGCATCCAGGTGGGTTTTGAAAGTCTCTAGAGAGAAATCCCACAACCTCTCCGGGCAGCACTCTGTTCCAGTGCTCCATCACTCTCGCTGTAAAGAAGTTTCTCATGTTGAGGTGGAACTTCTTATGTTTCATCTTACACCCACTGTTCCTTGTCCTGAGCACCACTGAAGAGGGACTGTCACCTTCGTCTTGTCACCCGCCCCTCAGATATTTATAGAAATTAGTAATATTCCTTCTCAGCTTTCTCAAGACTTAACAGACCCAGTTCTCTCAGCCTTTCTTCACAGGAGAGATGTGTTATCATTCTCATAGTTTTCTGTTGGGTTCTTCCCAGTAGATTTCTGTCTCTTGAATTGCAGAGGCCAAACCAGGATACAGTATTCCAGGTATAGTCTCCACAGGGCAGGGTAGAGAACCTCCCTAGACCTACTGGACACACTTTTCTTGATGCATGCCAGGATACCACTGGCCACAAGGGCAAATTGCTGTCCCATGGACAACTTACTAACAAACCAAGATAAACCCAGATTTGTTCATCAGGTACCGTCACTATTACGGTGCAGGGTCACATATTTCATTAGTTGCATATCTTTAAGATGAAGAATTTTGCTTCTGAAGCAAATTCCATCTCTCTGACTGATTGGTGGAGTCTTCTGCATCCAGCTAAAATATCTTAGAGAAGCTTTACCTTTCAAGTGTTGGCCCTTCATATTTCCTCATATCAAGTTTGTTAAAAGCAACTCAACTTAAGCACTTGGCCACTGATATGTAATAAAATACCACTACTTAAGCTAGGAGATAATTTACTTCTAAAGAAGTAGTATGGACTGACTCCCTGCCACACTCACGTAGGCAGTGACACAGAACAAATGAAAAACAGTTTATTTATCCCTGTCAACTTCTGCTTTTTGCTGTGAATTTGCTGCAGCTTAAAACCCAAATTTCCTAAAAGAAATCACATGGCAGCAGGACGTAGTCACCCTTCTGACTGCATTCGAACATGACTGAATTTTTCCATGTTTGCTTCCCAGGAAGGTTAAACTCCATAGAGTTTCATCTCAAAAATGCAATATTTGGAAAACTAGGACCAACTGAAAAGATAAAAATGAATGGTTACACTCTGCTGATAGACTGCACTCATGGACAAAACACAATGCATACACATTTTCTCCAGACCCTATAGAGAAGATTATCATCAGGATGTCAGCTTTTCCCACCCACAACCCCTTCCATCCCTACACTAAATAACCTGCCCCACCAACTTATTAGTACATGCACCCAAAATCCAAACACGGGAGCACTTTCAGGTTGCAATAAGCAACTACTATTGCCCCCAGAATTAAAGCCCAGCTATGTATTGGTGATGCAAACTCAGTACAGGCTGAGTGTCACACATGAGGTGCCCCAATCACACAGAGGGTCTGCTCTCTAGGGAGAGAATTGTAATTACATGTTAGTTTCCTAAATTTCTACCAGCCGATTTCTGTGTCCCATGTAGTCACAGAATCATTAAGGTTGGAAAAGATCTCCAAGATCAAGTCCAATCACCAACCCAACACCATTATGCCCACTAAGTCATGCCCAGAGTGCCATATCTATACATATTTTAACACCTCCAGGAAAAGTGACTCCACCACCTCCCTGGGCAGCCTGTTCCAATGCCCAACTACTCTTTCAGTAAAGAACTTTTCCTAATATCCTATCTAAACCTCCCCAGCACAACCTGAGGTCATTTCCTCTCATTCTATCAGAAGAGGCTGACCTCCACCTCCTTTCAAATTGTTGTAGAGGTCTTCCCTCAGTCTCCTTTTCTCCAGGTTAAATAACCCCAGGTCCTCACAAGACCTGTTCTCACAAGACCTGTTCTCCAGACCCTTCACCAGCTTCATTGGTCTTTGCTGGACATGTTCCAGCACCTCAACGTCTTTCTTGCAGTAAGGTGTATTCAGGGTGCAGCCTCACCCATGCTGAGCACAGGAGCACCATCACGCCCCTGATTCTGTTGGTCATACTATTCTCTGACATAGGCCATGAGGTGTTTAAGGCCAGTCTGGATGAGGCTTTAGCCAGCCTGATCTATGGTAGGGTGGTGTCGTGGTAGGCCTAGGCAGGCCAAATTGGGCATATACCTTTCCTGGTTTGCCCAGGCATATTTTTCTGCTCTCCCTCNTGTGGGTAAATGCCAAAGCCTCTTGTAATTATTAATTGCCTTCTGCCCTAAGCAGAAAGTTGCTCCTTATGTCCTATGTTTATCTAGTGAGCAAGCGGTATACTGACCGCAAAGCCTTCTCTTCCAGTTTATATCGAGTTTAATTAATGTATATATTTAATAACTATTTCCAGATTCTGTTATAACCTGTATATAGTTTCCATAATGTTGCAAAGAGCCTGTTAATATTATTATTAAATGGTGATTGGGGTGATGCGAGTTCTGAATGTTTAATATTAATAAACTGTTAATATTTTTATATATCGTCTCCCATTAATTAATTACCCCATCCCGTTACAGGTGTCCCTGCCCATGGCAGAGGGGCTGGAACTAGATGATCCTTGTGGTCCCTTCCAACCCTAACTGATTCTATGATACTATGCTCTTGGCCTTCTTGGCCACCTGGGCACACACTGGCTCATGCTCATCCATCTGTCAAACAGCATTCCCAGGTCTTTGTCTCCTGGGCAGCTTTCCAGCTGCAACATTGCAAAGGGTTGTTGCCACCCAAGCACAGGATCTGGCACTGGCCTTGTTAAATCTCACACAGTTGTCTTTGACCCATCAATCCAGCCTCTCCAGGTCCCCTGTAGAGGCTTCCTACCTTTAAGCAGATACATGATCCCACCATCCTAAGTACAGTAGAAGACATCCTAAGTATGATTAGGAATAGAGCCGTATTGCAACTCTTAAAGTTTTCTTAACAGAGAAGAAAGAGGTTACGGACAAGAAAATTAGAAGGGTCACAGGGATTAGCAACAGTGAGGAGAAGGCTGAATCAGAGCCTTCTGGGCTGTGTTGCTCAACTTCTTTACCCACATCAAGGGAAAGCCTCACCCTGCGCAGCGCAGGACAGCCAGCCCTGCCCCAAGTGGGAGCTGCAAAGCAACAAGAACCCTCCCTCCCCCTTCGAAAAAAGCACAGCCATTCGAACACAGCAGAAAGGGATCCAACACACTTGTGCAACAGAACGTGCAAGGAGGGTAACCGCAAGCAAACAAGCATCCAGAGCAGCCCTGAGGAGCGAGGAGGAGCAAAGCAAAATGCTAAGGAAGCATTCCAACAGAAATTCAGTTTTTTTGGGACTTTCCACTGCAGGGCAGACCCCTCTGCTGCCTTGTGAACAAGGTAAGTGGTTGCAGCAAGTCTCCTCTCCACCCACACGCCAGGAATGGAAACTGGCAGTCTTCCCGGAGCCTGTGTTCGGAGGCTCTTTTCCTTGCAGTAGTGTCTCAGGAGGACTTCAGCACCATGTCGGTCACTGCTTTCATTCACCCCACACTTCAGCAAACTCAGGCTTTTTCCTTGCTTCCACGATTTAAAAAGAATAGGGAGGGGCAGGAAGAAAATGAACAGAAAGTTTCTATACTTCAATGCCTGTTTGGAGGTCAGAGTGAGGATCCTTCTCATGTCAGAGTGCCTTACCAAGAGGATCTGGCACCCCAGTGTATTTCATGTGTTGTAACAGACTACAGAGAAAAGGGCATCTGGGCACAAAAAGCAACACTTAGAGAAGACAGAACGGTAGGGGTTGGAAGGGACTTCTGGAGATCATGTAGTCCAACCCCTCTGCTAATGCAGGTTCACCTAAAGCAAGCTGCAGATGAATGTGTGCAGGAAGGTTTTGAAAGTTTCCAGAAAAGAAGACTCCACGACCTTTCTGGGCAGCCTGGTCTAGTGTTTTGGCACCCTCAAAGTAAGGAAGTGTTTCCTCATGTTCAAGTGAAACCTCCTGTGTTCTAGTTTGTGCCCACTGCCCCTTGTCCTATCACTGGGCACCACTGAAAAGAGCCCAGTCCCATTCTCTCGATCTCCATCCTTGAGATATTGATAAGCACTGATAAGATCTCCTCTCAGAGAGACGTCTTCTCTTCTTCAGCCTAAAGAGCCCCAAGTATCTCAGCCTCTCCTTGTAAGAGACCCTCCAGTCCCCTCATTATCTTCATGGTCCGCTATTCAGACTCAAAATCCAAGACATGATAGAAAACAAACAGCTTGGCATAGACCAGTGTCCTGTTGGAAACTAGTTTTCCTTGTAGATATTATCAGCAAGACTCAATATTTTGTTGCTTTGCATTCTATGTACTTTGAGGTTTTTCTTTTTTTTAAGTTTTTTAAAAATTATTATTAGTACTAGTGCCCTGAAGAAAGCCATGTCACAGCATGCTGCCAAGAGAGAAAGCAAACAAGCAGAGCCAACAGAAGTGCTGGGTACCTCAGTGGTATCTGGCAGTTGCAGAGTGCAGAGTCTTTTACAAACAGTAATGAATTAACTTTTACAGAGCATCCAAGGAAGTAGAGGAGGAGATTACATGACACAAAGGCAGCAAGCACAGCCAAATTTTTTCCTCTCAAAAGGTAAGGCAGCAGCAATTTTGCCTGACTACTTGCTGCCACACAGGATTTTGATATTTAAGGTCCTGTCCTACTCTGTAGCTTCAGAGGCCACTTTGGCTTTGTATTTGCCTTCTGTGACATAGTTACACCAATACTGGATGCAGCATTTTTAGAGGATTTCCCCTCTACTCTGCTCTTGTGAGACCCCACCTGGAGTACTGTGTTCAAGTTTTGGTGCCCCCAGCACAGGAAGGACACCAAAACTGCTGGAGAGGGTCCAGAGGAGGGCCATGAAGTTGATCAGAGTGTTGGAGCACCTCCCGTATGGGGACAGGCTGCAAGAGTTGGGGTTGTTCAGCCCAGAGAAGTGAAGGTTCCAGGGAGATCTTAAAGCCGTCTTCCAGCACCTGAATAGGGCCTACAAGAAAGTTGGGGAGGTACTTTAAACACAGGCTTGCGGTGATAGGATGAAATGGAATGGATTGAAGCTTGAAAGAAATTCTTTACAGTGAGGCTAGGGACAGGTTGCCAAGGGAGGTTGTGGATACTCCCTCCCTGGAGGTGTTCAAGACCAGGCTGGACAGGGCCTTGAG
>VWYK01006749.1:52037-64767 GCA_013399775.1 Semnornis frantzii | reverse complement strand
CGCTGCGGGCACCGCTCCCTCACGGTCCGTCCCTTGCGCCCCGCGGCTGTCCCAGCGCCTGCACGGCGCCAGCTGAGCCCTGAGCCCCTCAGCCTCCCCACAGAGGCCGCTCTGCTGCCGAGCTGAGTTGCATCTGCCCGTGCCCTACCTACGCCGTGCCCACAGCAGTCCCTGCCCGTGTGCCCGTCCGGATGGGCCCTGCCCCTGCGACCCGGTTTGCCTCCTTCCGCCGGCTCAGCCCCTTCCTCGCGGACGCGTCCCCGAGCGCGGGATGTCCCAGCCTGCTCGTCCGCTTGGCCGTTACCGGCGGCCGGGCCTTACCCGCTGCAGCGGTGCAGCGCTGACGGTGCCAAGCACCCTGAACTCGCAGCCCTCCTGCCATCGAAGAGTTCTGGGAGCCCCCGGCGGCGTGTCCATGTGGTCTCTGGCCGCGTCGTGCCGCCGCCGGAACCGAACCCTGCAATCCAGTGCACCTTCGGGTTCGGTGCCGCTGCTGTGCCTGGGCTCGGGCTCCGGCTCTACCAAGAGCGGTTCGGGGCTCCCTCAGAGGCGGTGCGGAGCGGTGCCCGCCGCGCAAGACCTCGGGTCCGCCCGTGAACGGCTCCTCCTTTCCTCCTCCTCCCTGCTTCAGGTGCTTAGGGCCCGTCCTCCCCTCAGGGCACCGGGCCAAGGGCAGCCTGGACTTGGGGAGCAGCAAATCTATCCCTCCGAGGATGTTTGTGCAATTTCTGTTCACAGCAGCCCTGAAGACTATAGGCAAAAAGCTATTCCAACAAGCTTGAAATAAACTTGGAATGTCTTGTTATTTTCCAGGGTTTGAGTGTGGAGGAGTTATTCCCAGCATCTCCTGAAGGTACATATTGTCACTAGACAAACACTGACCTCTTCTCCAAAGCTTTTCTTCTCTCCTTCGCACTTAACTGCACTCTAAAAAGTTGGGAACAGCAGCATTTTCTCCAGCACAAATACACATGAGTTTGACACCTGAGCACTGAGCCAGGCCAATTCCCCTTGGAGGGAAGGAGTGACAAAGCTCAGCCTAAAAGAGGTGGTGCCAGATATCACAATGAGATCAGCTTGAAGGTGCTGCCTCTGGAACCTGAGGTGATGCCACCATGTGCAACATGGCAGGGTTTGCCTCGAGAAAGCCAAGGGAGTGGATGCTCTGAAATGTGCCTGGTGACATCGTTAAACGTGAGGGCACTTCTGGCACAGACTGACCACAGCCATGTTTGCAGTGACTCCAGCAGGCTGATGGCTGCAGGCCTTGCTGTGAATGGCAAACAAAAATAGTTTCTTCCTCAAGTGTTCTGAGTGCCGATGAGTTACCAGACTCATATTCTGTGTTACCTTTGGTCCAGAAACACAACATAGGTGAACACAAAGCCTCTCCTGACACTGACCTCTGATAATAAATAGGAATTGATGTTTTTTTTAAAGAGAAACACATTCAAATTTGACATTTCCCTACCTTCACAAGGCTGCAAGAACACAGATAGGATTTTCACATTGGTGCTGGGCTTCACAACAGTGATTTGGATGGCTTCTTTCACAGAGTGGAAGTACTGTGCTTCTGACCCAGAGCACATCAGCAGCTGTAGCAGCCAGAGTGACAGATTTAACTCTTGAGCATTTAGGCTCCCCCCAATTCCATTCTAGTTGTACCCCTGCAGTATCTCAGCAGCCTGAAGTAGAAGGCAGCTCCTGTGCCACAGCCATGAGCAGACAGGAAAGCAGAAGCCTGCTCTGCACCTAGCTGTGATGTCTATTGGTGTCTGCAGCCCTCATGGTATCTGTCTCTCTGTTCTGGTAAATACTTTTGGCTTTAGGAAGCTGCTGGGAACTTCCTCACAGACCTCTGCTTTCCTTCTTGTTGCTGTCTGCAGCAGTGAGTCTAATGACAGCTGTGTCTTGTCATCACCCCCAAGACACAATACCCCACGCTGGTTTCTGCAGTTCCAGTGCAGCGTCTCATGAAGTGTCGCCTTTCACATTACTGTAGAGATCAGGGCAAAAAAGACATTCCAGGCAGTCAGTGATGGTTTGTGGTGGCACAGCTGCCTGAACAGTCTTGCTTGCAAAGAATGAAAAAGTAATATTGTTGCAGTTAATTGGAGAATTTCTTATGAAATCTCAGTATCTGAAGTGGAGCAAAAGCTTCTGTGGCAAGAGGAAGGAGGGATAAGGTCTGAGCTCTGAGAGATTCTGGAGTTAAGAGCAGCAGGAGTGATAAAACTCTGCAGAGGAAAGGAGGACTTGGCAGGCAAGATATATGAAGCAAGAGCAGCATAGGAAGGACTGGGCTTAGGCAAGGCCCCTTCTGCACTGATCTGACATCTCAGCATCCCACCCTGCTCTGACCTTTGAGAAAAGCAGCTGCTGTGGGTGTTGGAGTTAACCTATTTGTGCCCTATGCCCCACCTGCCCACCCCTCAGGGCAGTTCCTGCCGTTTGATCGGGTGGGTGTAGCAGGTGAGAAGTGCTGGCAATCAGCCTTTGTAAGGGAGGTGGAGAAATGATCTCCTGCTCTTAACTCCAGAAGCCTGGAGCTGTGCTCAGAAATGGCTCCAGGAGCTTTCAGCAGCTCTGACTGAACACCAGCAGCCCTCCGCTTGAACTTTTCCTACCCAGGGATAGCAGGGACTTCTGAGGGAAAGCTGTGCTCTGGACTCAGTCAGCTTTGGTGTTCCTCCTGAAGGGATAGGGTTCTGCCGTGGCCTGGAGTTTGAGCTTTGGGTTTTTTCTAAAAGTAAAGGCAGGCTGGGTCTAAGGTCCGATGTGTCAGTGTGCAGCCTGTGGTGCCTAACAAAGCAGCAGGACTTCTATGGCTCATGTGGCCTTCACACCCAGACACGGGATGTTTCTGTCAGAGTCTGGGTCCCCATAGTCAAACCTTCCACTGGTGGAAGAAAATGCAAGTGGCAGCTGTCCTGCCTTTACCAGTGTGAGTGCTGGTATCAGCATAGTGCTGCAGTGTCTGTCAGCTCCCCTCCCTTCCCTGGAGGCAGGGCTGCTGCCTGCCCTGATGCCAAGAACCTGGCACGGGTGTTCCTCACTGTGTGAAGAGCATTTGTCCCAGTGGAACAGATCAGTTCTGGCTGCTGATGGGTGATGTTTCTCCTTCCTTAGAGGCCTGGCACAAGGGGAAGAGCTCTTCACCTGTATGGACCTGAGAGGAGGAGGGGAAACAGCCTTCGTTTGACTTGAGCTTCTGGGAAGCACAGGCTGAGGTAAGTACAGTGCCAGGCTGCCTCCTCCTGCTCTCATCTCTGTTACAACATGTCCACGGGTCAGCTCCTTGAGTGCTCTTGGGCTCTCATGACTCAGCAGCAGAACCTAGCCACATGTTCTCAGCCCTGGTTATGGGTGCTGCGTGGCACTGATGGCCCAGCTGCAGAGCTGAGCTGCACATTCTCAGCCCTGGTCTTGGGTGCTGTGTGGCACTGATGGCCCAGCTGCAGAGCTGAGCTGCACATTCTCAGCCCTGGTCATGGGTGCTGCGTGGCACTGATGGCCCAGCTGCAGAGCTAAGCTGTGCATTCTCAGCCCTGGTCATGGGTGCTGCATGGCACTGATGGCCCAGCTGCAGATCTGAGCTGCACATTCTCAGCCCCGTCGATGGGTGCTGTGTGGCACTGACGGCTCAGCCACAGAGCTGAGCTGCACATTCTCAGCCCTGTCCATGAGTGCTGTGTGGCACTGATGGCCCAGCAGAACATTCTCAGCCCTGTCCATGAGTGCTGTGTGGCACTGATGGCTCAGCCGCAGAGCTGAGCTGCACATTCTCAGCCCTGGCCACGTGTCATTCATCCCGTGTGTGACAGAATGAGGAGCAAAAGTCCCAGAGCTGAGTTGGCTTTCTGGGTATCACTGAAGCTGCCTGTGCTTCTGGGGGATCTTTCCATCTCCTGCATTGCTGAAGGCCTCTTTTCCCCTTAGCCACAACTGATCCTTTAACTGTGCTTGAGTGGAGCTGTCTCTGCTTGCATTCTCACCCTGTGGGTGGGAGCAGGCCTAGACTTCTTCAGGATGCTGACCTCACATAAAACTGAGAGAAAGGTTCAGGTGGTGGTACTGCATTTGGCCTGCCAGGTGCTACCATCCAGGTGTCCAGTGTTTTACCTGTTCTTCTTGCCTCTGGCATCCAACCCTAAATACTGGTGACAAATGGGTTTATTGTCCATGATCACCAAGTTCTGACTCTCTTGTATTTCCCTTGGCACAGCAGGTGCTATATTCACCTCAGAGCCTGGATGAGAGAGGCAGAGTGTGGCCACCTTATCCTCAGGTCCTTGCTGCCCTGCTCCGTGCTGCTAACCAGAGGTCTTCGTTGGCAGATATCAAAGCTTGCAGGACCTTACCATTGCCAGGGCAGAAGGGCTTTTAGAACAGGTTTTATCGCCTCTACTATAACTTTAGGACTGAGTGTATCAGGAGATGGACCTGAGCACCTGGGTGGGTGAGTAGGGGTCCAGTGGTCTTTGGGTGTGGCCTCAGCTGACCATGACTGAAGTGACTTCTTTGAGTCAGGCTGAATGATGAATGCTGGCCTGCTGCAAGCCTAAGCAGGCAGAGCATGGACTATCAGCAAGGACTGTGTTGTTCTGCTGGTCTGCTCAGAGTTTGTCTGGGTTTGATTGATTTTTTGTGGGAAAAGTGGGGTTTTTTTCCTTTTTAGTTTAACTTCTGGTATATGAGTAATACAAACCAGGTCAAATCCCTCAGGACCAAGGCAGGACTCTTGCAAGGTGTGGACAGCAGTCACAAGAGGAGGCTTTTGTTCCTTTAAATACAGTGATTGCAGAAACAGCAATCACCCACTGCTCTCAGTGCCGTATCTCCTGCAAACATGCTGAGAGGGCACTCTGTCCAGTCACCAAGAGCAGTACCTGTTAAGTACCTGAGCGGGGATCCTATTCTGTGGAAACCTGCTCTTTAGAATCAGGGAATTGTTTTGTTTGGGAGAGGCCTTTAAGCTCATCCAGTTCAGCCATCAACCCAACACCACCATGGCCACTAAACCATATGTCCCCAGGGGCCACATCCACATGTTTCTGTAACACCTCCAGGGATAGGGACTCTACCACCTACCTGGGTATCCTGCTAGTTCTATGCCTGAAACAACGTGGAATGTTGTCATTGAGCTTTTCTGCTTAATTTTTTTTTTTTTTTTGAGCTTTGCCAGTCAAAGATGAGGGAATTCCCTCTTTTTTTGGTAGTTTGAACAACAACCCTCCATCTTTTGCAGGGAAGCTTTTAAATATGTTTTCCAGGGAGAAAACTCTCAGGGAAGGTACAGCATAGGCACTTACTGACTCTGTTGTACAATGGTAAGCATCAAGTAGCACCTGCATGAGTCTTTACTGATAAAGGTTTGATGAAAGGCTCCAGCCACAAAAATCCTCCTAAAACAAATTCTGCCACTTACAGATTTGTATTTGGTTAGTGTGGTTCTATAGAAATAGGATTGTTCAATCATGTCATGAAAATATGGTTGCTTAATCTGTGTTTAACGGGACCACAGAGTGGCTCAGGTTTGAAGTGACTGCAGAGATCTGCTCTAACCTCCTCACCATGGGCAAGGACACTTCTCAGCTAGGCTTCAGTGCCCAAAGCCTCATCCAGCCTAGCCTTGGGCACCTTTAAACCCAGTGGGGGTTTTTAATGCCGTTGAGCATTCTGAACCCTTAGACAGCTTGAGGAGAAGTGTAAGTGGCACTTTAGCCCTGGATGCAGCAAGAAGGCCATGGCAGGCTACAGAGAGTCATTGCTGAACTAGTCTCAGCAGAGATGTCATGACTAGCACTGGGCAGGGCAGGCATGGTTTGCAGCTGTAGGTTACTCAGCTCTAGGAGGGTTGTGGCTGCATTTTCATGGCACTGTAGCTAAGCCCTGACAGGGCAGTGTGACCTGCTGGCTTGCATGAGGGCTTCAGACTCAGCTGCTGCCTTCGCTGTTCTTTTTTTATGGTACCTGTGGACCCAAACTTGTGCAGAGGCTTCTGTGTCATGCCCTAGCACTTTTCACTGCAGGGTTAAATTCTGAAGGGGAAACTGGAGTAGCTCTGTAAGCCAGGTGTAGACAGGCTGCTAGTTACTTCTCTCTGAATGTTCTCCTCTGCTCCTTCAGCACTAACTTAGGAAAATGAGGTGAAAATACCCAGAATTAACACTGCCTGGGGGAAAGCAAACAAAATTGGGATTCAGACCTACTCATCTGGCACTTAGTCCATGCAGGAGCCCTGGCTTCGAAACCAGGACAGAGGAGCTGTGGAAGCTGATGGATGGCAAGAGACTTCAGAAGTCAAAGGTGAGGGCAGTCAGCAGCTGGAGCAAGGGCGGATGCACCCTAAGAAGCTTGCTGCTAGGGTTTGAGCATCAGATCCTACAGCTGTTGAGTCTGCTTAGTTTCATCTTCTGCAGGCAGCGCTCTGTGACCAATGTGAGCAACTTCTATGAGATCGAAAAGTATTCTTTAGAAGAGGATTTGAGATACATTCAGAACCATCCTCATACAACCTTTTCTCTCTTCCCAGACAGGGAGAATTTGCTCCCAAAATGTTTTTTGATCACGAGGGCATTGAGGATCCTGAGGAGTATGAAGATGAACTCTACCACGAGGAGTCATCCAGCGAGCAGAGCATTGACAGTGAGGTGGAATTTCATCTCTACAGCCAGATCCACTATTCCCAGAACCTTGGAGAAGCCAGTAGGCTGGGAAGCGATGAGGAAGAAGGCACTGCAGGGCTCAGGGTTTGCCATACAGTTCCAGGTGAGCAGCACCGCAAAGACAAGAAGACCACAGAGGACGCCAGCTGTGCTGCTCAGGCTCCAGATAGCCCTGATGTCATTGTCTTGTCTGATGGCCCAGAGGAAGACAGCATTTACACAAGCAAAGCAAAGCAGCCCAGAAGGCCTCTAGCTCGAGGTAAAATACGTGCCCATCCAGCAACTTCCACCCCAACTCACATGGAGGCTGCAGGGTACAGCCTCTGTGGTCCCACTGGATCAGGCGTTTCAAAGCAAAGGAAAGACCTCCGTAAGCAGCTGAGCCCAATGAGTCCTGCTGGAGCTCCTGCCATTGAAGATGTGTTGGTGATAGACAGCTCAGAGGAGGAGAGCTTGGTGTCTGAAAGTGAGCACATCGAGAGCTGGATGCTGCTGGGAGCTGGTGCTGATGACAAGGATGAAGACATCATATTAAACCTTGAGGGCTGTGCCACTCCTGTCAGCCAAGGTTGGTTCTTCTTCAGTCACTTCTTTGTTCGGGGTGGGGCAGGGTTTGTCTGCAATGATGCTGATGTCAGTTCTTGGAAAGCAAGGTGTGAAGAGAAAACAGGCTAGGGGGTGTGGTGATGGGTGTACAGCTGTGCTGACAGGGGGCAGACGGGTATCTGTGCTCTCTCCATGCCATCACTTCAGGGATGCCAGCTCTGGAAACAGTGGGTTTGCTGCTAGAAACTTAAAGGCTACATCAGAGTGGTGCATGCTGTGAACTTCCCAGCTTTCATGTTCTGCATTCCTAAGAGCATCTAAGAAGTTGCAGAGGGAAAAGGGTGGGGGGCTGTAACAAAGAAGGAATAGAACAGCAAACTATGTGGAGATCAAATACAGAAGTGAGGACTGCCTAGCAACAGAGCTGCAGGGTAGGAAAGTGCTCAGTGCTTATGGCCCATGGATCAGTGTCATTCTCCTCCAGGGGCAGTGAGGCTTCTGCCCTGCTGCCTGCTAGCCTTGGTTCATTGCCCCCTTGCTGTAGGCTAGACCAGAGAGGCAACAACTCAGGGAGAAGGGATGAGCTGTGACAACAGAGGGTGAGGAAGAGAGGGAAGTCCTCCTGAGCTCATTCCCCTTCCTGAACAGGGCCTGCTGCCATTCCTGCAGGAGCCTGGCACTCCAGTCTAAAGCTATCTGTAACTACTGGTGTGGCTTTTGCATTGCAGAGGGTCCCAGCTGCCAAGCTTGCAACAGCTGGCTCAGAACATTCTTGCTCTGCTCAGAACATTCTTGCACTGCAGGGGACAAGGTTTGTCAACGTGCTGGTTAGTGCCACATAGCTCACACATCTGTAGTGATTACACTGTGTGACAGACACTTTGTTACCAGCAACCAGTGTCAGGTGCCAGCCTTACTTGCTTTGCTTGCCCATGGCTTCCTGAAACACAAAGATGTGTCCAGAAACAGCATCCTCTGAAAGCTGGAAAGAGGCTGCTAGAGAGAGGCTTCTTCATGGCAAGGCTCCCCAGACAGCTGCAGCACTGGGGGGCTCTGCAAGGCAGACTTTGCTTCTTTCCCTTACAAAGATGTCCACCATAATGTTACTTTGTGCAGCTGTAGCTGGGGTGGTCTGGGGTGCAGGAGTGTAGTGTTCTGCAGGCTGACACCAGCAGCTTCCCTCGGGGTGCTGCTGTTGATGTCCTGCTCCTGAGCTGGGTGAGAGGGGAAAGCTGAGGGAGCTCTGCCTGGTAAAACGTCCACTTCTTACCCATCGATGCTGAATAACCTTTTTTCTTAGGGCTTTTCTTGTGTATGTTTTTGCATAGCTGTCCACAGTCCACTGCTAAATAGCTTTCCCTGCTCCCACTGCAGTGCCTGAGGAGTGGTTCTGGGAGCAGGGAGAGCTTCAGCTGCCATGGCAGACCCCCCCAGACAACCACATTGTGTTTCAAATTCCTGTGCTTCTATCTCTGTATAAACCATTCAAAATGCTGTTTCTAAGAACTATCTTGAAGTCAGACCCTGAGCACCCTGATCTGGTGGGAGGAGAGATGCCCCTGCCTGTGGCAGGGGGTTAGAGTAGTTTGAGTTGGAAGTTCACCCAGCTCCATCATTTAGGTGTTTTCTGTTTTCCTGTGCAGTTCTATGAAACCATAGCTGATGAACCTGCCCTTTGCTTAGATGACTCTGCCTCCTGGGGAGCAAAGGTTGGGTGCTGTGTGGAGATGGCTCTCAGAGTGGTGCAGTTAACACATTTCCTGGGTGCTGTCACCTCTATCAGGCAGCTGGCCTGGGTTGCTGTTCTTCACTTGCTCCGTGTGTGGTAGGAGTGCCCAAAAGGCAGGAAGATGTTGAAAGAGTGCCGGAGACTTGCAGGGTGTTTCAGAATGAGACACACTTTGGGAAACGTTCTGTTTCTGATGGGAGTGATGGTTGGAGCTCCACCCAAGCCAAGGCATTCAGTGCTTACCCTTGCAAGGTGGAAATGAAAATGCATCCATATCTTCACTCTGTGTACTTCGTGCCAGTGCTACAAGAGGCTCTTAGTACAGCAGGTGCCTATAGCACAGTGCTGCCAGCTTATGGTGTGTGCTGTAGTGATGTTTCTTGCTCATATATGTCTGTGGATGCTGACAGCAAGCAGCCCTGCTCCAAGTGGGGCTCTCTGCTGTGTGAAGCTGTCACACTGTGCGGGCCTGAAACCACTTCCTTAACGTGGGCCCTCCACACATCTGAGCCGCTCAGACGGAAGCCAAGAGGCTCAGAAACAGAACTCATCTGATGGCTGCTCTCAAGGCTGTGTCAGAACCTCCTCTTCTTATGCCTTGCCTGACATCAGCAGCAGTTTGCCAGCAGCAGCCTGGAGCTGTGGGACATGGGGAACACATGCCAGGCACACATGGCCACGTGGCAGCCAGTGTGCACTGTGCACAGAATCACAGAGAACATCCTGTTAGGAGTGACCTAGGAGCTTGTCCAGTCCAACATTCCACCTAGTTTAGGGTCAACACTAAACCACATCCCTGAGCACCAGGCCCACGCTGCTTGAACACTCCCAGGAATAGTGACTCCAGCACTCCCCTGGGCAGCCTGTTCCAGTGTTTGAGAACCTTTCCATTGCAGAAATATCTCCTAGCATCCAGCCTGAGTCTCCCGTGGTGCAGCTTTGAACCGTTTCCTCTGCTCCTGTTGATTCCCACCGAGAAGCAGAGGCTGCCCCCTCCTTGCTCCAGCCTCCCTTCAGGGAGCTGTAGAGAACAGTAAGGTCTCCTCTCAGCCTCCTCTTCTCCAGCCTGAATATTCCCAGCTCCCTCAGCCTCTCCTCATAGCCCAGGTGCTCCAGTCCCTTCTCCAACCTTGTCACCCTTCCATGGACCTACTCCAGTCCCTCACTGTCCTTCCTGCAGTGAGGGGCCCAGAGCTGAACACAACACTCAAGGTGTGGCCTCCCAAGTGCGGAGCACAGGGGGTTGATCCCCTGCTTGTCCCTGCTGCCCACTCTGTTTCTGACTCAAGCCAGGATGCCACTGCCTTTCCTGGCCACATGGGCACTGCTGGCTCATGTTCAGTTACTGCCTCCTCCCTGAGGGTGTTAAAGGCCTTGAGCAGCTAAGTCTAGTTGCAGAGTGTCCCTGCCCATGGTGGGGAGGCTGGAGGAGAGGAGCTCTGAGGTCACTTCCCACCTGAGCCATTCTGTGAGACCTCCTGTGACAATGTCATGGTGTCCAGTGTCCAGTTTGCCTCCTGTTATGAAGGGAACTGAGATGTGAGCAGCTCTGTGACTCTGCAGGCAGTTGTTTTGATGAGTCTTCATGTCCCAGTCCTTCAAACAGAGATGCTGAGGTTCTGCTGGGGTTAGAAACAACTCCAGGAATTGGGCAGATCTCATTATTCTAAACTCCAGTATCTTGCCTGCTCTGCTCTTGTCTGACAGCCTTGTTAGTTTTAACATTCTCTACAAACAAAGGACACTTTCCTGGTGCATCCAGTGCACAGAGAGCCTTCCCCCCATGCAGCCTTCCAGCTTCAGCCACCCCTGTCTACTGGGGCAGGAAGAGGTGTCCCTTTGCCTTGAGAAAGGAGCTCTGGCTCCCCATCGTAGACTCCTAGAATTACGGAGTTGTTTGGGTTGGAAAAGCCCTCTGAGATCATCCAGTGCAGCCATCAACCCAACACCACTATGGCCACTAAACCAAGGGCCATGGCCACACCTTTTTGAAACACCTGCAGGGATGGGGATTCTACCACCTCCCTGGGCAGCCTGTTCCAATCCCTGACCACTCTTGCAGCACAGAAATTGTTCCTCATGGCCAACCTCAACCTCCCCTGGCACAGTTTCAGGTCATTTCCTCTCCTATCACCTGAAACTAGGGAGAAGAAACCAACCCCATCTCACTGCAGCTTCCTTTCAGGTCTCCCCTCAGCTTCAGTGTCTGAGAGTTTCCAGGTCTTCCAAGAAGGGTTCTCTCCTCCTACTCATCTCCTCCGTTGGTGCAACAAAAGCATGTAAGATAAGAACATTAATCTCCTGTAGCTGGAAATCTTTCATCCATCCCTTCATTAAAAGCTTCCTTTTAACCTATTTCCTCTCCCACGCATAGCCACAATCCTAATCTCTGCGTTGTTTTCCCTCTTGGCTTTGGAAAGCCTGGAAAGCTGCAGCGTTGGTGTCAGGCCGCTAAGGGGAATAGTAAAAAAAATTATCTCCTCCTCCTCCAGGCTGTGCCCAGCCGGTGCCTCCCCAGGAGCCCCTGGCAGGGCTGCGGGTCGCAGCGCCCGAGCCTAGCTCCAGGGGCTCTGCAGCGGAGCGCGGAGGTGTGGCGCCGGGCTCCCCCCCAGCAGTGGCTCCGCTCTGAGCGTTTGGTTTTGAATTAAGGCAGTGGTGAGGCTTTTGTAAGATCGTCCCTCTGGCACCAGAAGTTGCTCCCAGGAGCAGCAACTGCCGCTGGGCGCTGCCTGCTCCAGCCAAGCCTCTGAGCTGGGGTCCCACCGCGGCGCTGCTCTGCAGGGCCCATCCCTGCTGAGGTTCCCCGCAGACGTGGCCACGTTTGTGTGATATCTGCAAACAGTGACATGGCCTGGACAGTCTAAGCCATTCCCCGTTGTGCTGCCTGGCACAGCTGCTGTTCGGGGCTCCGGGGGACGCTGCCCTGCACAGCAGCAGACCCCGCCAGGGAGCCGCGCAGTGCTCGTTTTGCTGGAGCACGCTCCGTCGTGGGCACAAAGCGCCTCTGCTCTGGGGGTGGCACGGAGCTGGCGCCGAAGTTCTGTCGCAGCACCGCTGTCCCAGCACTGTACGGGAGCTGCCTTTGGTGTAAGTTTGGCTCTGGCGGTGCCCGCAGACGGATGAAGAGCAGCAAGCTCCAAGCCCAGCGGAGGCTCGCGGTGCATTAGGTGTTTTTCAGTCACTTTTGTCATGCCAGCTATCCAAGCAGATAGGATAATTTCTGTGTTTCCTAACAGACCGACTGCTGGAATCTGGTCAAACAGGAGCGTTTCTAATCTTCTCAGGTGGCAGTGGTTGTGACAAGAAGCCAACATAAAAAGGGCAAGTCGCTTCATTTGGGGCCTGGGATTTTATGTCAGCTTTTGCTGTGGCTGTCCTGTAAAACTGCCTTGTGCAAAAACAAAGAGTGAACATGAAGTGAGGCTGGCATTACCAAGGCAGGCTTTTCTTTCTTCCCAGCTTTCGTTTTCAGCATCCATTTCCAGATTGTTTTCCAGCATAGATGTCTTTCTGTGCAGGTTTAGCCTTAGTAAGTCAAGTTTACCACTCAAAGAAACCACAATAAAACCTGTAAAATGAAAGGGGGGGGGGAAGATTTGACAATTAGTGAATGAAACCATGGAAAAAAAAAAACCCACAAACCCGAAATGCCCAAAATGTGTTCTTTAAAAATAAAATAAAATTGCAACATTTTACTTTTACCTCTTCCCTAAAATGCAATTCAGGTAGTTTTCTGTTTGGCAGCAGTGGCTACACGGAAATATCCTATAAATAATAGCTCTTTTTT